>VYXC01012601.1:14137-38549 GCA_013397175.1 Platysteira castanea | reverse complement strand
TTCCCTTCCCTTCCCAAACCTTCCCAAACCTTCCCAAACCTTCCCAAACCTTCCCTTCCCAAACCTTCCCTTCCCTTCCCTTCCCTTCCCTTCCCCTCCCCGGCGCATCCCGCTCCGCGTCCTGCCGGGATGCTGCGGGCGGGGCGGGCCGGGTCCCGCGGGCTCTGGCGGGTCTGGGGGCACCGCGCTGGCCGCGCCTCGGAGCTCAGCGGAGTGCGGGAGGCGGCAGCGCCGGCCGGGTCCTGCGGGCGGGGTGAGCGGGCCCCGGGAGCCGTAGCCCCGGGGATCCGTAGCCCCGAGCTGCGGCAACACATTGAACTGCCGGGCTGTGATTTGAGGGAGACGATTTACATTAGAGGGAGAATGTGGAGTGAGCCAGCAACAACTTGGAATGGGTCCTCGCATATTTCTGTGGTTATTTTTGGAGTACCGTCATATGGCAGGAGGTGGGCTCTGGAGGTATCCTTGAGCTCAGCATTTTCTCCATAGGCTGGTTACCCGGGAGATTGTACTAGACGACCTGCGTGGCCCTTTCCCCATCAGTGGATTCTATATTTCCTTCCCATCGCTGTTTCTCCGGCTGTTTCCCGGGGTATTGTTTACTCTGGCGTGCCCGGCCCTCAGCCTGTCTCGGTGGGGACCCTCCTGTGGGCAAACAATGGTCTGGGTGTGCTGGCTGGGCAGTCACAGTGTGCTGCAGGCAATGGCAAAGCTGTGCTTCATTCAGCTGTGGATGGTGTGAGGTGACTCCTGATCAGCCCCTTCTCCATTGCTGTGGATGAGGTGTGGCTTCTCCAGCATCCCCAGAGAGACCAACCCATGCACCTTTCCTGCACTTAGCTGGCACTTTCCCTCCGGCTTTCTCATGCTACACTTGTCCAAAGGGATTTGTGCTCCTGAAAAACTCGGGCTGTGGGAAGCACGTTGTTACTCTGGTCTGTTCCTTGTGGGTCTCCACATCCATGGGAAGGCTCTGGCTGTGTCAGGCCCCTTGGACCATGACTGGAGAGCAGCTCTGATGGCCTTCAGCTGCATGTCCTTGTTGCCATTGGGCGAGTTTGGAACTCAGGGAAGGCTGTCTGGCTTTGGGTGATGGTCCTTGCAAGAAGGGAATTAATTACTCTTTAATGATGTTGGTTTAGAGTCTGGCTCGGCAGGCATGGAGCCCATCCGTGGGGCTCCCCGGGGTGCTCGAGCCATGCTCTCCATGAGGACCCATCTCTGCTGCGTGCAGGGATGCAGGACATGTTCTGGAAGCTGTGGCAAGTGCAGAGCGGTCCCTCCTTACCCAGGGATCACCTCTGTGTTTGGAGCCGAGGACCAGGGTGCAGCTGTCTCCCGTGGGGTGTGAGCCCTGCTGGGAGGGGAGGATTCCCATCTCTCCTCTTCCCACCATCCCTGTGCCAGGGGGATTGTTTTCCTCCACGCAGCTGTTCCCAGCAGAGCCCTGGGCAGGGCTGTGGGGTGCAGAGCCTGTGTTTGGCTGCCTTTGGCAGGGGATGGGTTCTTCCCCTGCCGCTTTGGCCGCTTGTGGTTGTTGTGCCTAGAGCCGTCCAGAACTTTTTATTTTTATCAAATTTTGAGATGTGCGCATTCTCCAGAACTCTTAGGGGAGATGTTTTGGTCTGGGCAAGCATCTAGAAAGGGCTTTTGAATTCCAGCACTGGATTTCTGGGCTAAAGGTATGAGTGTAGCAGAGAGCCCGTGTTCCTGGCGTGCGGAAGGGGAAGGTTTTGGTGCCCTTCCTGTGCAGTGGAGACACAGAGCGTGCTGGGCCCCCTTCCCTGGGCTGCTGCCATGGTTGCCACCACCACCACAACCTTCCAGGGTAAGTGTCTCCTGGCACGTGATGTCTTTGTGGCCAGGAGGCTGAAGAAGTCACTGCAGCATAGAATGGGGAAAATCTGAAAAATCAATTTTCTTGCCCCAGGCAGCTGAGCTCCCTGTTAAGCTCTGGGTGATGACCTTGGTCCTGGTGAGGAGCTGAATCCCTCACTGATTTGCAGAATGACATTAAGGCTTTCTGCTGGCAGCACCAAGCCCTTGTCCCGTGGGGGCTCCGGTGTCACTCGGGGTGTCCTGCCTGCCTTCCCCTCGCTCCAGCACTGCTGAGGACTTCTGCTTTCCTACGAGAGCCTTTCAGACACACGCAGACCAGTCAGGTGCCTGACTAATTCTGTCCCTAACAGAAGAAATCTTTCCCATAACTAATTAGGGTTTCTAAATTGGGAAGCTGCAGAGAATGACCTGTCGGTTAAAGGGCAGGGGGTGGGCTTGGCTCTTCCCGGCCCTGCTCCCAGCTTCCTGCTCAGACTCACAGACATCGCTGGAGTGTCCTTTGCCTTAATTCTCTTTGGCTGTGCACTTGGGCTGTTTCCCTGCTGCCTTGGGCACGGTGCTCCGGCGCCGAGTGACAGCTGGGACGCTGATGGGGAGCGCGTGTGCGCGAGGAAATGGGCTCAGTACGGGCTCGGCTCCGCGCAGAGCGGCGTGGGCGGCTGCAAGGCCCGGGTGTAGTAGACTTTCATGCGGTGCCTGTCACTTGGAGGTCTGAGCTGAGCCTGAAGCTCCCTCTGCCAAAGGAGAAACACAAAACAGTGGCAGTTCCCGAGTCCCTGGCTGCTGGGAGAAAGGGAAACTTGTGCAGCCGCAAATACCCGACTCTTGCACGGCACCTAAAAATGTGCTGGTGCTGGGGCTGTGACAGCGATGGCTGCGCTGCTCATTGTTCTCATTAGAGCAGTCGGTGGCTCTGAGTCAGCAGGTTTGGGTTTGTCACAGCCTGTGCGGGTCCGTGGTGCTGAGTGGTGGGGCTGGCCCTGACCCCACTGCGAGTGGATGTGGGGTTTGAGCCTGGACTCACAGGCACTGTGAGCTCGTGTTGTCCCCTGAGCCCGGCAGGAGCTGTGTCTGTGGGAGCTGAAGGACAGCCTCTCTCAGGAGCCCCTTCCAGCCCCTACCCTGTGCCACTCAGGTCTGTAAAACTGAGCATCACTGCTGCTGGCCAGGCTTCCTGGTCCGGTCCTTCATCATCCTCTTGTCTGGGTTACGGGAGGTGAGAAGTGTGGTGGGAGGAGAATGTCTTTGATGGGGACATGTTGCATTGCTTCCCTGTGGCTGCAGCTCCAGCCTTCCTCTCCTTCCAGCCCTTGAGTGGAAGCTTGTGGGTTGTCCAGGACCTAAGTGTGTCTTCAAGTGAAGAGGAGGAAATCTGGGCACATTTTCCAGTGTGGCAGCAGTGGCTGCTCCCTGCAGCAGCTCTCCTGCCCGCACAGCGTGTCCCTGGTGCAGAGCAGGGTGCTGGCCCCTGGCCCCATGCATGGCCCTTGTCTTGGAGGACAGCTGCTCACTCTGCCCTGCCTTGCTCCAAGAAGATGAACTCTTTGGGGATGTGTGGAGCCACAGAATCCTGGCTTTGGGTAGGAAGGGACCTTAAAGACCATCTCATTCCACACCCCTGCCATGGCAGGGACACCTTCCACTGTCCCAGGCTGCTCCAAGCCCTGTCCAACCTGGCCTTGGACACTTCCAGGGATCCAGGGGCAGCCACAGCTGCTCTAGGCACCCTGTGCCAGGGCCTGCCCACCCTCACAGGGAAGGATTTCTCCCTAATATCCCATCCTAAGAAGAGCTGTTGGGCTGAAGTTGGGTACGACTGGGACAGGAGTCAAGGTTTGCCCTCCTTGCACTGGGCAGGGAGTGGTGGGACTGTGTGGAGTGGGACAGACATCCCAGAGCCCTGGATGTGTGATTTGGTGCACATTCTTGTGTCTGCTCATCCCAGTACACAGCTGAGGGGGCTCTGCATGCAGCTCAGAGTTGTCAGTGTCCTGACTGGCGTGTGCACCCTCCCCAGGCGTGGGAGCGGCAGACAGAGCCTTAAAATCTGGATGATAATGCTCTGGAAGAGGATTTTCTTTCCGTCTCCTGCTGATGGTCTGCGTCTCTCCCTCTGCAGGGCAGTCCTGGCTCGCTGGGGCCCAGCAGGGCCCGGGGCCGGCCCTGCCTCCCGCGGGAGCTGCGCAGCACCGCGGGCCTGGCGGGAGCACAGCGCCCGGGGGCCGCCGGGCCGGCCCTATTGTGCTCAGAACACGAGGCAAATGAGGCTGAAGCTGCAGATCTGTGGCTGCCAGCAGGTCAGCAGTTTCAGCTGGGCACTTGGCCTCTTTGTGGCAGTGAAATGTGGCCGTGTCGGGATCTGCTCCATCCCCCTCGCAGTGCCCAGCCCGCTGCCCACCGGCCGTAACTGGACCCTGGGCCCACCTGGCTGGGCCTGGCCGTCCCCGAGCCCTCCCGGGATGTGAGGGCCGCTGCTCCTGGGCGAGGAGCTGGCGCTGGGGTGGGGAGCAGGAGCAGGTGCTGCGCCAGTGCAAAGCGCATCCTGCGTCTGAGGCGATGCCGAATGGGGATCCACAGCCCAGCCCTGCTGCCAGGTTCCTCCCACCGGCTCCTTCCTCCCTCTGCTCCTACTAACCCACTGCCGGGGCCCCTCGCTGCCTGGCAGCAGCGGAGATGTCTGCTGGTATCCTTCCCCGAGCATCAGATGGAGAGGAAAACACAGGGTGGAGTCAGCTCTCGCACAAAGGAAATGTTGAGGTATCGTTTCTGCCTTCGGTGCATTTTTTAGGTGGCTGGGGAGAGATTAAACGGGATCTTAACACATTCACAGCCCCCTTCCCACCTCATTTTCCTGTGAATCTGTTGCTGTCATGGTATCTTTCGGGTGATATTTTTAGCTTTGCCTTTTCCTTTTTTTTCCCCTCCTCTCCTGTATCAGGCTTTTGAAGGGAAACACGTTTCTATGGGAGAACAGAATGAGCCGTTTCACGAGACATTTTGTTATGGGCAGAAGGGCCGGGAAATCTGATTGTGTGTTTGAAATGACACATTCCCCTTTGTAATCAGCTAATCGGCCTGGCTGGGGCGAGTGCCAGCAGCGAGGCGTCCTGGCCGGGCCGGGGGCAGGGGGCAGGGGGATCAGCAGCCCCTCGCAGCCTCCCCCGGCCCATCCCACGGGACCATCCCCAGGTGGCCACGCCTGAAGGGCTGCGGTGCTGGCGGGGGGGTCCTGCAGGGTTTTCTCTCGGTGATGGTGTGGGAAGCAGCTGGGTGCTTTAATGAGGAGTGCTCTGTGCTGGCAGCCCCTGCGGAGCGCGGGGGTCCTGGCGCCTGACAGAGCTTTGGTGCTGCTGAGAGGGATGCGGCAAAGGCTCGAGGTGGGAGAGGGGTGGTTGGGCAGCTGGGGCTGCTGCTCACTGGGGGAAGGTGCCATTTTTGACAAGGATACAGACTAATGTTGATTGTGAACTTTGGCAGGGGAAAATTCCAGCCTGAATTCTCAGCAGTGTTTCCCTTTAGGAGATTTACTCAAGTCCTGATAGATGAAGGTCCTGTGGAGTGAACTGGCCAGAACAAGAGAAGCCTTCTGTGGGGGCTGCTCTGCTCTGGGTATGCACATCCCTGTAACCTCTGCAGATTCCCTGGGGCTGTTCTTCAGGGAACCAAGGAATGCTTCCTGCTGGGAGGGCATGGTGGCCATGGTAGCCTAACATCTCTGGAAATGTCCAAGGCCAGCCTGGACAGGACTTGGAGCATCCTGGGCTAGTGGAAGGTGTCCCTGCCCAAGGCAGGGAGTGGAACGAGATGGGCCTTGAGGTCCCTTCCAGTCCCATTCTGGGATTCTATGGGGTGAATAAATCCCTGCTCGTCACCTTGGTCAGGTGTGAGACCCGCCTGTAAGAAATGCAGCTGACTTGGGGTGACCAAGGGAAGGGCCACAGGATGTAGAGAAGATGCAGCTGCCCATGCTGTGTTTTGGGGACAGGGTCACTCAGCCCTCCTGGCCACCTCCACTCTACTGATGGAGCTTTGGAGCTCGGTCCCACCCTGGGCAGGCATGGGAAGGCCATGGTGGTGTGGTCCATGGATTGGTCCCTGGTGTGGTCCATGGACTCCTCTGTGTCTCCTGGGCTCCTCTCCAGCTGTGCTGTCGTGCTCCCTGCCCTGTGTGTGCTCCTGCTGTGGGCAGGGGACACTACGAGTCCTTGTCCCTTGGTTGGACCCGTCAGCAGGTTTGCAAGGCACTGGTCTAAATCTGAGTGATCTGGAGCAGTGCAGGGCTCCTTCCTAAGCCCAGCCAGCGGTGCCTTCATCCGAGTGCCAGCACGTCCCAGCGCCTGTCCCCAGGCAGCGTCACACCGACCTGTCAGGGCCAGGCTGGCTGGCTGCGATGACGGCATGGTGACAGTGTGGGTCACTGTGGGGTGTTCGTGAGCCCGGGGCAGTGTCTGTGGCTGTCCACACCAGCCTGGCACCGGCAGAGCTGCGTGGCAGGAGGTCAGGGTGCAGTCTGGCGTGGATTCCTGCTCGCAGGAGCACGATGGGGAGCTGCTGTTCGTGGGCAGAAGCGAGCGGGGCTGGGGGAGGCTTTGCTCCCAGTGCCAGTATTCTCTGAACACTTCATTAACAGGATCCTAATTGATGCAGTGTCTCACATCCCGAAATGGCCATAGCTCGGAGCCTGCACAGCAGCCCCATGGCTGTGGCCTCTCCCAGGGCAGGAGGGATGGGCTGAGGCTGGTGGGGAGCACGGGGGCTTTGTTTGGCAGTGTCAGCACAGGCAGGCTGGGCAGCGCCCAGTGCCACTGCCCTGCCTGTGCTGGCTGCATCCTCATCCTCCCTGGCAGCAGGAAGGGGGTGCAGCCCTGGGCGCTGGTGCCATACTCCTCCTTCGGGGTCTGTGGGAAGCTGGCTGCTCCTGCACCTGCCTGCCCATCTCTGCTGGGCATCTATCGACCCCCCTTGAGCTGGGAGGAGAGAAATCCGAGCACACAAACCTGGACGCAGCGTGGAGTACCCACAGAAATCACTGGGCTCAGCAGAGAATGAGCAGGGCCACGGAGGCTGCGCTGAAGCGGGGAGAGGATCCCACAGATCCCCTCTGTGACCTGTGTCTGCAGCTGGTATTGGAGTGCATTCCTGGGTCTGCTGGGGCACCCCTGTGTCCTGCTGGAGAGACAGAGCCCTTCTCATGGGTCTCTTGGTCTGCTCTGGCTCCTGTGAGGCCTTGAAGTGGCTACCTGAAAAGAGAGGCTAGATAAAAACAAGAGAATAAGCAGGTATTTATTTGAAGGGCCTTCAAAGGAACACCTTGGGATTGTAAGGCCTCCGAGGGGCTCCAGCCAAGATGGACCCCGGGTCACGGGTTCTTCACACTTTTATGAGTTTAGTCCATTTGCATATCAGGGTTAATTCTCCAATTATAACTTCAGTTAATGGTGTAATTACCCCAAGTTTCCCCCTCCTCTCAAGGCTTTAGTTTACACATTTTGGGGCCTGGGACAACCGAGGTGTCCTTGAAGAGCAAACCTAGAGAGGCTTGTTGTGTCTAACCAGCATGAGAGCACAGCAGCTAACAGGCCACATGAAACTTCAGTGTTGCACACCAGGCAGGGCTGGATTTGAAAAATATAAAAGTTAAAACCTAAGGCATCACCTGAGCCTCTGAGCAGGGGCATCTCCATGAGCAGAGGAGGCAGGTGAAGGGAGGGGAGGTTTGTCTGGGCACATAGGCACTGGCATGGGACAGCAGCCCCACACACCAGTGGCACCGTGAGTCTATGGACAGTGACACGGGGACACACATCCAGCCCCGGCGCTGGGCACTGGCGTGGGAGTGTGCAGGCCCTGTGACAGTGGCCCTGCGGTGCCTGTGGGTGGGGGGACCCAGGGCTGTGGGTGCCACCAGCGCTGGAGCTGGGCACGGAGGTGCCCTGCGTGGCCCNTGGCTGCATCCTCATCCTCCCTGGCAGCAGGAAGGGGGTGCAGCCCTGGGCGCTGGTGCCATACTCCTCCTTCGGGGTCTGTGGGAAGCTGGCTGCTCCTGCACCTGCCTGCCCATCTCTGCTGGGCATCTATCGACCCCCCTTGAGCTGGGAGGAGAGAAATCCGAGCACACAAACCTGGACGCAGCGTGGAGTACCCACAGAAATCACTGGGCTCAGCAGAGAATGAGCAGGGCCACGGAGGCTGCGCTGAAGCGGGGAGAGGATCCCACAGATCCCCTCTGTGACCTGTGTCTGCAGCTGGTATTGGAGTGCATTCCTGGGTCTGCTGGGGCACCCCTGTGTCCTGCTGGAGAGACAGAGCCCTTCTCATGGGTCTCTTGGTCTGCTCTGGCTCCTGTGAGGCCTTGAAGTGGCTACCTGAAAAGAGAGGCTAGATAAAAACAAGAGAATAAGCAGGTATTTATTTGAAGGGCCTTCAAAGGAACACCTTGGGATTGTAAGGCCTCCGAGGGGCTCCAGCCAAGATGGACCCCGGGTCACGGGTTCTTCACACTTTTATGAGTTTAGTCCATTTGCATATCAGGGTTAATTCTCCAATTATAACTTCAGTTAATGGTGTAATTACCCCAAGTTTCCCCCTCCTCTCAAGGCTTTAGTTTACACATTTTGGGGCCTGGGACAACCGAGGTGTCCTTGAAGAGCAAACCTAGAGAGGCTTGTTGTGTCTAACCAGCATGAGAGCACAGCAGCTAACAGGCCACATGAAGCTTCAGTGTTGCACACCAGGCAGGGCTGGATTTGAAAAATATAAAAGTTAAAACCTAAGGCATCACCTGAGCCTCTGAGCAGGGGCATCTCCATGAGCAGAGGAGGCAGGTGAAGGGAGGGGAGGTTTGTCTGGGCACATAGGACCTGGCATNGGCACCTTGAGTCTATGGACAGTGACACGGGGACACACATCCAGCCCCGGCGCTGGGCACTGGCGTGGGAGTGTGCAGGCCCTGTGACAGTGGCCCTGCGGTGCCTGTGGGTGGGGGGACCCAGGGCTGTGGGTGCCACCAGCGCTGGAGCTGGGCACGGAGGTGCCCTGCGTGGCCCCCCAGCCCTGCTCCCCACACCCCAGGACAGCTGAGCCAGTGAAACCACATGGCTGGGAAAGAACGTGTGCCTGCTGGGCAGGGGTGTACGGGAGTGTACCCAGAACCAGCACATGGTGACATCCTGCCCCTGCGTCCCCAGGGTGGCAGGCACAGGGAAGGGCCACGCAGGTGGTGGCTGTGACCCCCTCCTCTTCACCTTCTCTCTCCTGATCGCCTGCTCAGGGCGGGTTTGTTTCCCTGGCGGTGCTGAAGCTCACAGCCTCCTTGCCTCAGGTGCTCTGGCTCGGCGCAGAAGGGGAGCAGAGCAGCTTTTGTGCCTGCTGGGGAAGCTGCCGTGGCTCGGTGCTGCTCAGGGCAGGCTGTCGGCTGCACGCAGCTGATGTTTGCTTGCGGAGTGAAAGGATTTTGCTGAATCCATGGGAGGGGTGGGAGCTTTGCATAGGCCTGCTTTGCTTCTGCCCGGGGGGAGGCTGGGCCTTGCCTATCGAGGGTGTTTGGAAATTAACCCTTGGGAGAGCGGGAGGTGTCCCTGCTGTGCCGGAGCGCGCTTCCTCCTCCGTTACACTCCAGTGCCGCCGGGCAGATTCTGCTCCCTCGTTAGGTGCAGCTGGCATGTAGAAAGTGGCTCTGAAGATGCTGTTGCAGGCTGGGCTGTCCCTGCTCACGCTGCTGATTCCCTCCTGGCGGGGCTGGCCCCGGGGGTCCCGCACCACTGCCCCGCACCGGGCCTGCGGCCAAAGCCCTGCCCGCCAGATGCTGCCCTCGGTGTCACTGCCAGCCGCAGGGATGGGTGACAAAGGCACAGATGGCCTGAAAGGAGACCTTGGGCCGTGCCCAGGGGATCCGGTGGCACTCGGAGGTGTGTGGGCTCTGCGCTGCTGCTGTAGTAAATATTTGCTGTTCTCTGAGAAGGAGCGGGGCTGGCTGCACATCAGGAGAGCAAAACGATGTCTAAAGCAATCCACAGCTCCCATTTCCAGCAGGCAGATTTGTATGGAATCCAAACACAGCTCTGGAGCCGGGCAGGCACCCTCTGGTGACAGCTGTAGCTGTCCTTCCACATGCTTGCCATCATCTCTGGGAAGGGCTTTTCCCTTCTTTTTAACCAAATCTGATTTCTTCTTTACAGGTTGTGAATCGTGCCGGAGCCAAGTGCTGAGAGCAGCCCCTGGAAGCAGCGTGAGTTTATCCTGAAAGCTTTTGTTCTCCTTTCCACATCCCACATGAGGCTGAGTGGGTTTTGCAGCACAGAAAAGGTTGCTCAGCACGGAGAGGTGCTGCAGGGAGAGGCTCGTCTGCCAGGAACCCCTGGGAATCTGGCCTGTTCCCACCAAAACACCAAACTGCTGGGCTTGGGCTTGCTGTGGCTTTCTTTGTGTTGGGATTGCTGCCTGGTTTAGCTGGGGCTCAGGCAGCAGCCCCCTTGCCAACAGAAAGGCTCCTGCAGGCTGCCCAGATCCCTGTCCGCTGCAGGAGAGGGTTTGGGGTGTCATGCTCGGGGTTGGGTGTCCCTGCTCTGGGTTCCCGTGGTCTCTTTCGTGTGGAGGACCTGAGGAAGGCAGCTTGTTCCAAACCAGCTGTGGTGTTCTGCTGCCTGTCGGTCCCTGGGCTCACAAGGCTGGGCACAGCTGGCCCGAGGTGCATCCCGGGAAGGTGGGCACTGCTGGGCAGCTGGGAGCCAAGCACGGGAGAGGCCTGACCTGCAGAATTCAATTGCTGTGATGCTTGAAAGAGTCGAGGGCTTGTGGTCCAGGCCTTTTCATGGACCCCAGGGTCCCTCCAGCTGGTTGGGCTGCTCCATTGCAGGGCCCCACTGCACAGCACGGTGACATCCATGTGAAACCAGCTGCTTCCAGCAGCCCGTGTGGGCTGGGCATGGCTGGGGGGACAAGGTCTTGCTTCTGCTGTGGCTCTCTGGCCTGCAGAGTGAGGTGAGCCTGGGCAGAGCAAGGCTGCAGCACCACCCTCACCCTGGGCTGATGTCCTTATCTGAAAATTGGGATGAGGAGCTCCACAGCTGCACCCCGCTGTCCTGGCTCTTTCCCAGGTGGCAGAAGTGTGTGGCAGTGTGCGCCACAGGGCTCAGACCCTGCTGCCCCTGGGTTTGGCTCCTGCCCACAAGAGGCAATGGGTGCAGGTTCTTCATCCAGAGATTCCACGCCCAGAGGGTGCTGGGCACTGCCCAGGCTCCCCAGGGAATGGGCACGGCCCCGAGACTGCCAGAGCTCCAGGAGTGTTTGGACAATGCTCTCAGGCACAGGGTGGGGTTGTTGGGGTGTCTGTGCAGGGCCAGGGGTTAGTCTGGATGATCCTGGGGGTCCCTTCCCGCTCAGGATATTCCATAACTGTGGGTGTGGATACGGGCACAGGATCTGAGTCGCTGCTGAGGGCTGTGATGGGCTGCTCTGATGGTCTCCTCAGGACCAGAGCTGGCTCTGGCTCGGAGCAGGGCAGGTCTCCACATTTTATGGGCAGATTCTCACCAGCTCTCCTCCTCCAGGCACTTTGTGAGATGCCAGCTCCACCCGTGCCCGGGGGTGCAGGGCTGCAGGGAGTGCCAGGAGGGTGGCAGGTTTCTCGTCCTGCCTTTGTGTGCACAGGGCTTTGGGAGCGGGGTGACCAGTCTGGAGCTGGTCGAGGCAGAGCTGCCAGCCCGGTGTCACTGGTGGATTTCACGTGCTCCTGCACAGCCTCAGTGTCCCTCGAGGGTGGGGTCAGGGTGCCCTGGGCTCTGTGCTGGGCTCTACACCAGGAAGGCTGCCTGGGAGGCTGGGCACCCACGTGGGAGTGTTCTGCTCCTGGGCAATGCCACCGGGCAGCTCTGCCCCTGGCTGGGGTGCAAATCCCTGCTGGGGTCCCCCATGCTGGGGTGGCATGAGGAGCAGGAAGACATGTGCCATCCCCGTGGTGACCCCTGGTACCCAGCCAACCTCTTGCCTTTGCTGGTGGCTTTGGTGGCCCAAGTGCAGCTGAGGGGCAGTGGCCCAGGTCTGGGTGTCTTTGATTTCACAATTTCCCCTTGAATCTCATGGGCGCTGGGCCTCGGGGAGCTGCAGCAGAGCTGCTCTGTGTCCCTGCACTCCGGGCAGGCTCTCCCAGCCCGTGCTGGTTCCCTGCAGGTCCCAGCTGCCCCACAGGTCTGGGCAAGCAGATCCTTGCCAGCACAGCCCGGGCCAGCCAGGCCAGCTGCTGCTGTGTCCCCAGGGAGGTGTCCCACGCTTCAGGAGGGGTTGGTGACACTGAGGTGACACAGAGGTTGTGCCAGCAATGAGCTTCTCCTGTCTCTGCGTTCCAGCAGCTCCCTCACAGCTGGTGCTGTGTCCCACCTCCTGGGCAGGGTTCCTGGCTGCTGGGGCTGCGTGGGGGCTGGTTCCTTGGGAGCTTGCTGGAAGGACGTGGTCAGCCATCAGTTGGCCTGATGGTCACTGTAGGTCCCTTCCAACTGAACTGCCCCATCCTCCTCAAAGTGGTGCACAAGGTGTCACCACTGCCTTGGGGAAAATGACACTTTGTCACCACTCTGGACCCGGACAGGGCCTTTGTGGGGCTGCAGAGCAGAGGATGATGGTGCTGGGGAGAGTGCTTGGCCCTTCCTTTGGAAGGCAAGAAAAAATGGGAGAAGGCAGGGCTGAGCATGGACTGGGCTCCTTTTGGTGGCTCCCCTTGCTCTGGGTGCAGTTCCCCTCCTCCAGCTCCTCTCCTTTTCCAACCCACTGCTTCCCAGAGTGCCTGGCCCTGTGTTCTTCTTGCACAGGGAGCAGCTGATCTCCCCTGGCCGCCACATCCCAGCACAAGGCAGCTGAACCCGTGGTCTCTGCCTTCCCCTGCGGGCAGGAAGAAGGATGGGAGCAGCTCTCTGCCAGTCAGAGGCAGGGCAAGAGCATTCCCTGGTGATGGGCCTTCCACCAGGGCTGCTCATCTCCTGGAGTGCAGCCCGGGGCCTTGCTGGTGCCCCGCAGTGGGCAGTGGCACCTGGACTGGGTTCCCAGGGTGCTGGCTGCTGCCATCACAGCCTCTGGCTCAGTGTCCCGCCCCTGCTGCGCCGGAAAGTTCCAGGGCTCTGGTGCCATCCCCGAGAGAGGGCAGGAGCAGGAGGGCAGGGATGGCTGCAGGGCTGCTGGTCCTGGCCCCTGCCTGGGCTGGCTGCTGCACTTGGCTGTGGCACCTTGTGGACAGTCACTCCCCATCCCAAAAAGCACGAGGGGTCAGCAGGGCAGGGCCAGCTCCTGGCACAGCCACTCCACAGCCCAGGCAGAGCCCTGGGGCTGTCAGATGTGTCACTGGGGGGTTCAGTCCCACAGCTCTGCTCACAGGCAGCTTTTAACGCCTGCAAAGCTCAGGGGAACACAGAGCCCCTGCTGAGGTGCCCCTCAACACCCTGGGCAGGATTAGGTCCCTGTGAGAGGAATTGGCCCAGGGTGCTGCACAGATCCCCTCTGGCCTGAGAAAGGCTGTCAGACTGTTTTATGGAGTAGTTGGGAGGATGAGGCTGTTCTGTGCTCCCTGCCGTCCACCCCTCGCCACAGCAGGACCCTGGCAAGGCTGGCAGCCCTGGCACAGCCCTGGCACAGCCAGTGGGAGCTGGCAGTGCTGCCTGTGGGTACCAGGGCAGTGCCCTGCCCAGTCCTGCCCTGCCCCGGGGCTCCTGCTGCACTTTTACTCTTGATTTGGGGCCCATCCTGGCTGCAAGACGTGCCTTGGTCAACGAGCCTTGCTCTGTGCCACCCCAGCTGCTTGGGCTGAGCAAACAGGTTTGTGGTATGTGGCAATGTGGGCCCTGAAGGCTGGGGGAGCTGCCAGCTCCCTCAAGCTCTTGGGAAAGGCTGGCTGCTGGCCAAACCCCTGCTTGCCTTGGCTCAGCCTTTAACCTCCTGTGCATTCAGGAGCTGGACTTCCCCCGCGCCGGGTCACGGCAGGGTAAGGTGCTCACCCACCCCTGCCCGTGTGCCCAGCTGCTGGAGCCTGCTTTGCCCAGAGCCACGCTGGGATCTTGCCCCTCCCTTGGCATGCAGGGCTGCCTGCTCAGGCAGCAGGAGCTGGGGCTTCCCTGGGAAGGTGCAGCTTTGCTGCTCTGGTGGCCCTGTGCTCGCCCAAGCCCTGGGCAGGGCATGGAGAGCTCTGCTCCCACCTGACCTCCCACCCCACCCTGCTCTTGGCCAAGGGCTGGGCTGGGCTCTCCTGCCTTGCTGCACTGGACATCCCTGTGGGGCTGGGTGGAGAGGAAGAGCTGTCTGCTCTCAGATCCCTGCGGAGGAGGATTTGCCACCCGGGACTGGTGTTTCAACAGCTTTTGTGGCACAGCAGGGCCCAAGGGATGTGGAGCTGTGGGCAGCACCTGAGCAGGCCCCGTGTGGGCTGGGGATCTGCAGGACTTGCTCCCCGGGGAGCAGCAGAGGCTGGGCTGTATTCAGGGGAGCACCTGGCCCTGGTGCAGGTGTGCTCCGGGGCATCATCTTCCAACAGCACCTCTCTGGCTTCTTCCAGCCCATTTCCCATAGCCCTTGCTGTTCTTTCCTTTGTCTGGGAGCCCCTGTGCAGCAGGCAGGACGTTTGGTGGGATGCTGGGGGCTTGGTGGGGCATTGGAGGGAGCTCTGCACTGTGGAGGAGCTTTCAGAGCCTCAGGCCATGGGGCGTGCTGGATGGAGTGGGAGGTTGGGTCTTGCTGGTGTCACCTGGAGGTGCTTGTCCAGCTCCCATGCGCACGCTGTCCCTCAAGGGAGCCAGTGTTGTCCCTGCACCTGCTCCACAGGCCCCACCCTCCTCCAGCCAAAATCCCAGTGTTTGCCAGTACAGCCTCTGGTGTGGGGGCAGGTGGGGTGGGCGGGAGCAGCCTGTTCCTCACTGCGAGGCTGTGCTTGGTGATGGATTTTGGGTGGGAAATTCGGGACGGCTGAATTCAGGAGGATGAGGGAAGAAGAGGGCTGCCCTAATCCTCCTCTGGATTCAGCTCTGCTTTTGTGCAGAGGCCTGCTGAGCTGCAAGTGAGAAGGTACCCGGGTTGCCCGGGAGACAGAGCCGTGGGATGCGGCGGATGCTGCGGCCGCGCGGGGAGAGTTGTGTCACCCTTTGCTGCCAGCAGGGACAGCCCCGGTGACAGCCCCTGAGGCTGCTGCAGGGGACCCAGTGCTGAGCCCTGCGTGTGCCAAGAGGCCTTGGTGCTGTCAGCACCCTCGCCGGTGGCTCCTGGTGGCTGTGGCTGCCCTGGGTGGTGCCCCGAGCCGGGAAGAGCCGGGTGGCTGTGCGTGCTCCTGGCGTGGAGCAGGGCCCACGCTCCAGAGACACGGCCAAGTGTGGCCCTTGTGCCAGCCCCAGCTGGGTGATGCGGTCTGGGGGGGGGCAAGTGGCCTTTCCACCACTCAGCCCATCCCCCTGGTGACCAAAGTGGGCAGCCCCAGCTCTTGGAAAGTCCAGGCTTCTCTCCTCTTCTAGAATGGACCGGTCACGGACCACCTTCAGGTCCCCAAGGGGTGCCCAGGGACTGGTGAGCAGAGGCACACGGTGCTGTGCCAGCCGGGCTGGGTGGGACAGAGGGCTCAGTCTGGGGTGGACTGGCTGAGCTGGAGCCACCTCTGGCTTTGTGTTCCTGGTCCTGCCTGAAGCTTTCCCAGTTTAGCTCAGGGGGCAGGAGCCACGCCAGCCTCTCCCCAGGGCTAGGCCCTGGTCCAGGACCCCCTGGACACAAACTGCTGTGTTGGGATGTGCTGTGGTGGGGCCAGACCAGCTGTGCCTGTGGGATCCCTGCTCCCAGCCTGGCTGTGCCTGTGGGATCCCTGCTCCCGGTGTAGGGCTCAGGGTGCCTGGGCTGGGACCCTCCTCTCGGAGCAGGAGGCTCTGGTGGTTCTGGTGGTTCTGGTGGTTCTCTCAGGCTCTGCCCTTCTCAGGCTCTGCCCTTCTCAGGCTCTGCCCTTCTCAGGCTCTGCCCTTCTCAGGCTCTGCCCTTCTCAGGCTCTGCCCTTGGGTGTGATGGGGAGGGGAGGCTTTGCTCAGGTTTGCTTTTTGTTTCCCCTTTATTTATTTATTATTATGTTTTTAAGCTTTTCCTGCAGCCCTTCCTTCTCTTGTCATTTAATTGTCCAAGTTGCCTGAATACTTGTCACCTGCCTGGGGGTAGAATTTGAGACACATCAAAGGTAGCTGAGCTTCTGCAGGCGCTGAGTGAACATCCTCTGGGAGCTGGGCAGAGATTAAACAGCAAGGAAAAACAACTGCTGTGCTCAGGATTGTCCAGGAGGTAAAATGGAAGGGCTGGGGGAGAGCGAGGGAAAAGCAGCAATATTTGCTTCCCAGAAAATGTCTGTCCTGTGCCCGGGAGGGGCTGGGTGGGGGCACACGAGGCTGGAGCAGCTCTGCAGTGGGAGCTGAGGGGCTCCGTGCCTCGCTCCCGGGGCTGCCCCGGGAATGGGTTTGTGGGGCTGTTTGTCGGGATTGGGGCTGTGCCGGCTGGAATGACTCAGCTCCCCGGCACCCTGCGGGAGCAGGGCAGGGCTCACGGGCTCCAGTGAAGTGGCAGAGCTGGTGGCACAGCCAGCCTGGGGTCCCTGGGTTCTGAGGGCATCCGGGAGGGGCATGGAGCTGCGCCCACCCGGCAGTGCCCGCGGGCTCTGGGTGCTGCTGCCTGCCCCAGGGCTGAGTCAGGCTTGAGCTGTCAGCTCAGCAGGGGCAGAACAGGAGCTCTCAGCTTTGTCTTTGGGAGTGATACAGAGCAAACGGGGTAAATCCCAAGCAGTGGCATCGTTTGTGGTGTCAGGCCTCGATCAAGGCAGTGCTTGGAGAGGTGTCAGCACCTCGGTCTCTGGCAGAAGCCGGTGCCAGCTGCACCTCGTAGGCCTTGGCAGAGCAGCCTTTTGGGCTCCTGGGGGCTGCCCTGGCCCTGCTGGGGCCTGTGACCAGCCCCCTGAGCCTTGGTGAACCTGCGCTCAGGGAAGAATGGATTTTTGGGATGTTTCTTTCGGTTTAAAACCCTTATAGCAATAGGCATTTTGTTGCAAAAAATATCTCCTTACCATATCTTCAAAAAAACCCCAAAATAACCCACCTAAGATATTCTCCTCCACTTCCCTGAAAAACCTTAGGGGTTGATGCAGCTGGTGGGGGAGGCAGTGTGGGATGCTGTGCCCCAGCACCCAGCACATCCATATGCCAGCGGGGATGGGTGCCCTGGCTGGGGGCTGGGGGGAGCCGGGGACTCTGGGGAGCAGCCAACTGCAGCTCTCTCGGGCTCCTTTAACACACAGGGGGCAGTGCCAGGGTGGGAAGCTCGTGGAAGCCTCTGTGTGCTGGTGAGTGCGTTGATTTCCTGCAGCTCTGGTGATCAGTCAGATTTTCAGGTGCCAAAGCTTGTGTTTGCTCTCTACCTCTGACCTGTGGGAGGTCAGAGCTCTGCTAGAGACACCAGTGCTGGGGGTAGTGTAAGGGAGCCCCCAAAGATCTGTTTTCCAGCTGTGATTTTCCCTGGTTAATACAGCAGTTTCCTGCTCCTCTTTCCAGCCAGGTAAGCTGTCTTCCCTTGGAAGGGAGATGAACAGCAGCATAAATTGCAGGCAGGGCCCAAAAAGACATTTGCAAGAGCAATTCTTTCCCCTGAGCTCCTACCTGTTTCAGTTATGGATCTGCTACTCTTCTCCTGTGAACTTGTAGTGTTTTCTTCCACACAAATGAATTTTGAGGTGTTTGGAGGGATGTTGGCCTCTGTTGGCTGAGGGTGCTCAGCCTGGTGAAGAGAAGCCTTCGGAGAGGTTTCAGAGCCTGTTCCAGTGCCTAGAGGGGCTCCAGGAGAGCTGGAGAGGGACTGGGGGCAAGGGCCTGGAGGGACAGGACAAGGGAATGGTTTCCCACTGCCAGAGGGCAGGGATAGATGGGATATTGGGAAGGAATTCCCCATGAGAGTGGGAAGGCCCTGAGGTTGCCCAGAGAAACTGTGGCCGCCCCTGGATCCCTGGCAGTGTCCAAGGCCAGGCTGGACATTGGGGCTTGGAGCACCCTGGGATAGGGGAAGGTGTTCCTGCCCATGGCAGGGGGTGGCACTGGGTGGGCTTTAAGATCCCTCCCTACCTACACCAGTCTGGGATCCCAGTCAGCTGAACTGGCTCTTGAGATGGGCTCAGATGGGATGAAGGTGTTCCCATGTGTCCTTTTCCTTGCCCCATACAGCATTTATCAGTTTCTGGAGGCAGCAGCTGCACCTGGGGTGGGAGGGCCTCATTTAGAGCGCTGCTCCCTTTGCTGGAGCCCTTTGTGCCGAGGTGGGGCTCAGCTGTGGGGTGCAGCGGGGCACATCCCCATGGAGCCAGCTCCGGGTGCTGCAGCGGGAAAGGGAGGCTGGCAGGCAGCAGGGCCGGTCCCTGGGCTCCCCGTGCTCCTGGGCCCTGCAGCAGGGCTGGTCCCTGGGCTCCCCGTGCAGCAGGGCCAGTTCCTGGGCTCCCTGCACTGCCAGGCCCTGCAGCAGGGCTGGTCCCTGAGCTCCCCGTGCAGCAGGGCCGGTTCCTGGGCTCCCTGCACTGCCGGGCCCTGCAGCAGGGCCGGTGCTGCCGGCGGGGCCGGCTCCTGCGGGATGCCGGTCGCTAAGCAACCGGCAGAGGTGGAGCTTCCCGGGTACCATTCCCAGCACATCCCTGCCCGAGCCCTGCCCGAGCCCTGCCCGAGCCCTGCCCGAGCCCTGCCCGAGCCCTGCCCGAGCCCTGCCTGCTCTGGCATTCCCACGTCCTCCCGGGCAGCACGGCAGGAGCTCCTGCTGCCCACACCACCCTGTCCTGGGGCGGGAGAGCACCCCAGGCTGTCTCTGGGCATCACCAAACCCTGATTTGGGGTTTCTTTGCCCAAGATCACCAAAACCCTTCCCTGGGGAGGGAATGTGTCTTGAAGCTCTGTTGACCCTTTTGCTTGGGATTCCCACCTCAGCACTACTTCCCTGCCTGGCTCTGGGAAGCAGGGCAAAAAGTGGGGAGCCCCAGGGCTGCTGCACCCTGACCCTCCCTGCAGCCCTCGGGCTGGGCTGGGGGCTGGGGGCTGGGCGTGTGCGTGGCCTGGCTGTGGAGTGCTGCAGGAGCTGCTTTCCCCTCTGGGACAGTTGTTCCCGGGGAGCCTGGGTGCCCTGGGTCCTCCTTAGGCACTGGCTGTGTTGGGACAGGGCCACTCAGGCTGGCACAGGGGGGGGCTGGGTGTCCCTCAGGGTGACCCCAGCCCTGCCTGGGTACGCTGTGGCCTTGGCTCCTGTTTCTTTATGCCCTTCCCAGGTCTGGGTGCTCGTACAGCACTGGGAGGGCGTTTGGCTCAGGTGACATCCCACAGGTGGGAAGGAGCCTTTCCTGTGTGCCTGGAGGACGGGGAGGGTGTTCTGGGGGTGGCTTTAGCCCTCCAGGGCCTCCCCAGGGCTGGTTCATCACGTGCCACGGCACTGGAGGATGCTGAGTGCTGAGCACCTGCTTTCTCCCCAGCCTTCTCCTGGCCAGCCAGTGCTCCTTGCTGGACTTTGCTGGAAGAGCTGAAAGCCCTGGCTGTGCCGTCAGATCATGAATCTCTCCTCTCTCCACTCCTGCTGTGCTCCCTACTCTGCTGACTGTGCAGGCCATGCCTTTTGAAAGGTCAGTGTTTCCCTGGAAGAGGCACATTCCTGGCTTTACGGGGCTGCCTGGAGTGATGGAGGGGATAAGCTGGGCAGCCTTTGGCTGTGCAGGAAGCCCCAAGGGACTTCCAGACCCCTGGGCTCTTCCCTGGAGCAGCAGGCAGGGATCAATGGGGTGGGGTTGCTGGTGGCTGTGCTGGCACAGGGAACGCCTGGTTTGCTGCTGGATCCTGCCACAAGGATCTGTCCCTGATGCACCCACTGCTCCCAAGTGCCACGCTCTGGGATCATGGGATCCTGTGCTCTGGGCTGAGTTTGGGGGTCCCTGTGAGCCTGGGTGGGTGTGGCTGTGCTGGCAGGAAGGTGCTGTGTGCCAGCGTGGCTGTCCCCAGTCAGGGAGGGGACTGGTGAGCAGCAGGGATGGCTCTCATGGAGCCGAGGCTCTGCCTGGGAGCAGAGGATGGTTTTTCACCACTGATGACAGAGAGGAACTTCTGCTTGTGCTGCTGAGTGGCTGTTCCAGGGAGAGAGTGAGGGAACTGGGCTGGAACTGGAGAGCTCTGGAATAGCCTCCTCCCCGTGTCACCTCCAGGGCCTGAGGGACTGTGAAGCTGCTGGGCAAGTGCCCTGGCATGCCTGAGGGCATGAACAGGGCCTGGCTTTTGCAGGTGAGATGGGAGGGGCCCGTGGGTGCCCAGGAAAGTGGGAAAGCCCCCAGAGCACTGAGCAGGCAGGACGTGGTGTGCCCCGAGGACAGTGCTGTGACACCAGGGCTCAGTGGTGGCACACGATGGCTGTGCTGCTGCTGCTGGTCCCATCCTGCTCCGGTAGGAGCAGGGGGAGAAACCAGGGGGGAGTGGGGGCTGCAGAGTGTGCTGGCTCTTCCCTCCCCCTGCTCCGTGGTGTCTGGGCTGTGCTTCCATCTGGAGAGGCGCTGGATACTTGCAGGGGCTGACCCTTGGCTCTCCCGCCCGCCAGCTGGGACATCTTCATTTGAGCCTTAATGAGGCTGTGGAAGGTGTTTCTTGGCTTCTGAGGGGACACAGCAACTCATTCCTGGGCTTATTTACTCAGCTGGGAGGTGTCACTCAGAAGGGTGGGAGTGAAACCTTGTTAGAAGTGGCCCCAAATTTCCCAGGTCTGGCGAAAGGACCGTATCCCGGAGGGGGAGCAGGGAGGATGCTGCCTTTGCATCCTGGCAGGCTCAGAGGGGAGGAGGTGCCTCAGCCTGGCCCCCCGGGATGCAGCAGAGCTCGTGCTCCTCTTCCCTGGTTTTTCCTGGTGCCAGAAGGGTTGGGGCCAGAGCAAGCTGGCAGGAGGGTGGTGGTCTCTCGGGATGGGCTCTTCCCCGGCTGCTCTCAGCACTGGCAGCTGAGTCATGGTGAACTGCCATCGCCGCCTGACCCCAGCCTGGCCCAGGGGACGACTCCCTGTCAGTTTGGTGGCTTCTTTTTCCCCTCTAACTTTCTCATGATTCATTGCTGACATGTGCCACGCTGCCTCTGGAGCCCCAGGGATGCTATCTCCACTTCCAGGGCGTAGTTCTGCAGAATAAGCTGCTCTATTAACCCTGGGCAGGGGCTGGCACCGCGGGCAGGAGGTCACTGCCTGTCCCCTGCAGGTGCCGATGCCGGGGGAGCACGGAGCCCGCGGAGGGGAGGCCCTTTGCTGCCTGTCAGCTCCGTGTGCTCCAGGGTCAGATGTGTCCGCGCTCCCTGGCTCGGGCATGATGAGCGAGCAGATGTCTGGGCTCCTGGTAGCTGCTGACATAATGTAAATCCATAATTGCCCAGACACACATTCAACACGTGTCAGTTAGGGCTGGGCTGGCTGCAGGGCGGTGGGAGAGCCCCACGCCGTGGGCTCCTTTCAGGTGGTGGATCCTGAAGCTTGTGGAGTTGTCCCACAGGATCACTGCCCTCACGTGAGTGTGTTCCATGAGATCATCCCACCCTTTCTGCCTTCGCTCTCCTGTTTTTCCCCACTTGACCCAATTCTTCACTTGGCAGCTCCAGCCTGGCTGTCACACTCGGTGTCGATGATGAGCCGCTGTCTGCTCTGTCTGCTTCAGTGATGCTCCGTGGTGCCTCAGCCTGGGCTTGGCTCCTTTTCCCTGGCTCAGTGTCCCTGGGGAACTCCAGGTCAGGTCAGTGGAGCTGAGCACACCAGCTCGACAGCCCAAGCTTGCCAGGCTGGCTCGGGGCAGGACAGCACCCACCTGTCTGGACAAAGGTGTCTGAAGTCACCAGCAAAGCCCTACGGGGGCTGTCCCCAGGAAGGGACCGGTCCAGCCAGCCTGGAGGAGCCCTTCCCGCCCTCCCTGGTCAGGCGGGCGCTGGGCTGGACCCGTCCTCTGTGCCAGAGGGACAGGAGTGGACGTGTCCCTGCAGTTTCCCTGGGAGCAGCCTCCCGGGGTGGGTCCATGGTGATCTCCTCCACCAGCAGGTTCAGACCTCTTTGCTCTTCCCTTCCTGCACTGCAGAACCGTTCAGGTTGGAAAAGGCCTCCAAGATCATCGGCTCCACCCTTTGACTGATCACCACTGTGTCAACTAAACTGCAGCCCTGAGTGCCANGCTTCCATCTGGAGAGGCGCTGGATACTTGCAGGGGCTGACCCTTGGCTCTCCCGCCCGCCAGCTGGGACATCTTCATTTGAGCCTTAATGAGGCTGTGGAAGGTGTTTCTTGGCTTCTGAGGGGACACAGCAACTCATTCCTGGGCTTATTTACTCAGCTGGGAGGTGTCACTCAGAAGGGTGGGAGTGAAACCTTGTTAGAAGTGGCCCCAAATTTCCCAGGTCTGGCGAAAGGACCGTATCCCGGAGGGGGAGCAGGGAGGATGCTGCCTTTGCATCCTGGCAGGCTCAGAGGGGAGGAGGTGCCTCAGCCTGGCCCCCCGGGATGCAGCAGAGCTCGTGCTCCTCTTCCCTGGTTTTTCCTGGTGCCAGACGGGTTGGGGCCAGAGCAAGCTGGCAGGAGGGTGGTGGTCTCTCGGGATGGGCTCTTCCCCGGCTGCTCTCAGCACTGGCAGCTGAGTCATGGTGAACTGCCATCGCCGCCTGACCCCAGCCTGGCTCGGGGGACGACTCCCTGTCAGTTTGGTGGCTTCTTTTTCCCCTCTAACTTTCTCATGATTCATTGCTGACATGTGCCACGCTGCCTCTGGAGCCCCAGGGATGCTATCTCCACTTCCAGGGCGTAGTTCTGCAGAATAAGCTGCTCTATTAACCCTGGGCAGGGGCTGGCACCGCGGGCAGGAGGTCACTGCCTGTCCCCTGCAGGTGCCGATGCCGGGGGAGCACGGAGCCCGCGGAGGGGAGGCCCTTTGCTGCCTGTCAGCTCCGTGTGCTCCAGGGTCAGATGTGTCCGCGCTCCCTGGCTCGGGCATGATGAGCGAGCAGATGTCTGGGCTCCTGGTAGCTGCTGACATAATGTAAATCCATAATTGCCCAGACACACATTCAACACGTGTCAGTTAGGGCTGGGCTGGCTGCAGGGCGGTGGGAGAGCCCCACGCCGTGGGCTCCTTTCAGGTGGTGGATCCTGAAGCTTGTGGAGTTGTCCCACAGGATCACTGCCCTCACGTGAGTGTGTTCCATGAGATCATCCCACCCTTTCTGCCTTCGCTCTCCTGTTTTTCCCCACTTGACCCAATTCTTCACTTGGCAGCTCCAGCCTGGCTGTCACACTCGGTGTCGATGATGAGCCGCTGTCTGCTCTGTCTGCTTCAGTGATGCTCCGTGGTGCCTCAGCCTGGGCTTGGCTCCTTTTCCCTGGCTCAGCGTCCCTGGGGAACTCCAGGTCAGGTCAGTGGAGCTGAGCACACCAGCTCGACAGCCCAAGCTTGCCAGGCTGGCTCGGGGCAGGACAGCACCCACCTGTCTGGACAAAGGTGTCTGAAGTCACCAGCAAAGCCCTACGGGGGCTGTCCCCAGGAAGGGACCGGTCCAGCCAGCCTGGAGGAGCCCTTCCCGCCCTCCCTGGTCAGGCGGGCGCTGGGCTGGACCCGTCCTCTGTGCCAGAGGGACAGGAGTGGACGTGTCCCTGCAGTTTCCCTGGGAGCAGCCTCCCGGGGTGGGTCCATGGTGATCTCCTCCACCAGCAGGTTCAGACCTCTTTGCTCTTCCCTTCCTGCACTGCAGAACCGTTCAGGTTGGAAAAGGCCTCCAAGATCATCGGCTCCACCCTTTGACTGATCACCACTGTGTCAACTAAACTGCAGCCCTGAGTGCCACATCCAGTGGTTTCTTGACCACCTTTAGGGATGGGGGCTCCACCCACTGCCTGGGCAGCCCCTTCCAGTGCCCCATCACCCTTTCAGTGAAGAAATTTTCTGAAATATCCAATCCAAATCTCTGCTGGTGCAACTTGAGGCCGTTCCCTCTCCTCCTGTCCCTGTTCCCTGGGAGCAGAACCCGACCCCCCCGGCTGCCCCCTCCTGTCAGGGACTTGTGCAGAGCCAGAAGGTCCCTCCTGAGCCTCCTTTTCCCCAGGCTGAGCCCCTTTCCCAGCTCCCTCAGCTGCTCCTGCTGCTCCAGCCCCTTCCCAGCTCCGTTCCCTTCCCTGGACACACTCCAGCCCCTCCGTATCTCTCCTGTGAGGGGCCCAGAACTGGACACAGCACTTGATATGAGGAGCTCGTGCTTCCCAGTGCTGTGCTGCTGTGGGCTGGGACAGCTGAGGTCAGGTTGGCCGGACAAGGTGACAGAGCTCACCTGGGCTGGTGTGGAGCCTGCTCACAGGCGGGGGACCAAGGCATCTGAGGTGAAGACGGAATGCTCACACTGCCCTTCATGTTCCCAGTGTGAGGTTTTTGAGCTCAGTACCATCCTGCTGGGCAGGAGAACAATGTGCTGTCCTGGTCTGACATCCTTCAAACGCTCCTGGCCAAGGGCTGGGAGGGGGCAGGCTGGGAGGGGGCTGGGGCAGCGTGGCCGTAACCCTGCAGGCATGTGGGGCACAG
>VYXC01012601.1:1362-13916 GCA_013397175.1 Platysteira castanea | reverse complement strand
AGGCTCGGGGGACAGAGGGACGATGCCTGCAGGCACCTGGTGGCTGCAGGGAGGGTGGGGTGAGGTGGGTGGTGGTGGCAGGGGAGGAGCAAAGCTCATCCCAGCACCCCGGTGTCCCTCTGCTCCTGCGGGAATTGAGGTGCCTGTGGGCTGTGGTGCTTGCTGTAAATGGAGAGCAGCAGGAGAGATTGGGATAGTCTGGGAAAAGACTGGGAGGCTAAAAATACCCCTCTGTGTGACTGACCTGAGGAACACTGAGGGAATAGGAACCTGAGGAGGGAACAGAGAGATGGGGACTGAGAGAAGTGTGTGGGGATGAGAAGTTGGACAAAGTTTTGCACCAGAGGGCGAATTTCGGTGCTGTGATCACCCAGCTGTGCTGTCCCAGCTAACGGGGACCTGCAGGAGCCGAGCAGAGAGGAGCAGTGAGGCCCAAGGTCCATCCAGCTGTGGGATGCAGGGTCTGTTCCCGTAGGGAGCAGCCGAGGCCCTGCGGGTGGTGGGAGCAGGAACCAAATGTGTGGGGCTGGGCCCCAGCAGCGCTCGGGGCCCGGCTGCCTCTGCCCGGGTGGACAGAGAGGAGCTGCCGGGGCTGCAGGGACCTCCCTGGGCAGCTGCACAGGGCTCTGGAGACCTGCTGCTCTCGGAGAGCCTCCGGATCAGCCCTGGGAAGGAGCAGGGCTGGAGCCCGATGGAGCTGAGCAGGCACTTGGGGTGGAGTCGGGTGCTGCTGCTCGGCTGGTGGCTGCAGAGGGCTGCCGGGACCCAGCAGGGCTGCTGGCTCCTCCGTGCAGGACAGAGCTGTCACTGCCACCAGATCTCTGCAGGGCTGGTCCGTGCAGGGGTCACGGAGGTCTGGGGACAGTGGGGAGCTGCAGAGCTTTGAAGAGTGGAAGGGCAGAGGGAGCTTTGCCCTGGCTGCTCAAGGCAGGGACAGCAACAGCCCAGATCTGGAGGGAGGGAGGTTTGCTGAGATGGAGAACAACTCTCTAAGCTGAGGAGGATAAAGCCCTGGCACAGGTGCAGGAGAGGAGTTATGGAATCCCAGACTGGTTTGGGTTGGAAGGGACCTTAAAGCCCATCCAGTGCCATCCCTGCCATGGGCAGGGACACCTTCCACTGTCCCAGGGTGCTTCAAGCCCCATCCAGCCTGGCCTTGGACACTTCTAGGGATCCAGGGGCAGCCACAGCTTCTCTGGGCACCCTGTGCCAGGGCCTACCCACCCTCACAGGGCAGAATTCCTTCCTAACATCTGATCGAAATGTCTCTTGCTTTAGTTTGGAATGGTTCCCCCTTGTCCTATGATTCTGACTCCATGTAAAAAGTCTCTCTCTCTATTTCCAGTGCCCTTAGGCCCTGGAAGGGGCTCCAAGGTGTCCCTGGAGCCTTCTCCAGGTGAGCAGCCCCAGCTCTCCCAGCCTGGCTCCAGAGCAGAGGGGCTCCAGCCCTGGGAGCATCCTGTGGCCCTGGGAGAGGAGCCTTATCCCACTCCCCTCTCCACCGCGGAGTGTTCGAGGCTCGTCGGGCCGGGATGGATGGAGCTGCTCCCTGTGTCGAGCTGAGTTGCCTGGCTCCGCAGTGGGGGCTGCTGGGGGCCCAGGGGGCTGCGGGCCCGGGGCTCCCGCGTCAGCCGCACCCGGAGCCTCGCTCACCCCCGCGAGTCAGCGTGGGGTGCCGGTGATTCACGGCCCTGGGAGACAGCCGGGGGCTGCTGCAGCTGCGGTTCATGGGCTGGAAGCAGGGCAGCGCGGGAGGAGCCAGGGAAGATGTTTTCCCTCATCTTATCAGCGTTTCCCGAGCCTGGCTGCTGGGTACGGCAGCTCGGAGCTGGGGAGATGTGCTGTGCCTGCCAAGGGAGCTCCAGCACATCTGGCACCGCTGTGAATCATGGAATGGTTTGGATTGGAGGGACCTTAAAGCCCATCCAGTGCCACCCCTTCCAGGGACACTTTCCACTGTCCCAGGTTGCTCCAAGCCCCAGTGTCCAGCCTGGCCTTGGGCACTGCCAGGGATCCAGGGGCAGTCACAGCTGCTCTGGGCACCCTGGGCCAGGGCCTTCCCACCCTCAGAGGGAACAATTCCTTCCCATTATCCCATCTATCCCTGCCCTCTGGCAATGGAAGCCATTCCATGTGTCCTGTCCCTCCATCCCTTGTCCCAAGTCCCTCTCCAGCTCTCCTGGAGCCCCCTCAGGTGCTGGAAAGGGCTCTAAGCTCTTCCCAGAACCTTCTCTTCTCCAGGCTGAAATCCATTCAGCTATTCAGAATCAACCCAAGCACCACTGTTACGCTTCAAAAATCTTATTTGGGCATCTTTCCATGCCCTTTCTGGGCTCAGATGCCCTTTCCTGGAGCCATAAGAACTGCCCACAGGTACAATCCTCTCGGAGCCTTGGCCCATCCTTGGTGCTGTAGCTCAGAGTGGGGTTGGAGGCTGTTCTGCATCCTCAGTGCATGACCAGGCCCAGCCCCTGCTTTCCTTCTGAAGGACTGCTGCAGAGCAGGTGCCCTGTGCCAAGCTGGATCCTGATAGTGGGGGGTTCTTTGGTTGCATTTTGCAAGTCATTGAGGAGTTCCCAGTCCGGCCCCAGTTTGGGTGTTTGTAGTGTCTGGGCACTTGGATGCCAGAGGATTCTCCCCGGTTTTTTGGGAGACAAATGCTGCTGCTGTGAATTAGCACAGGAGCGAGCCTGGGGAAGTGTTTTCTTAGCAGAACAGAGTCCAAGGCAGGTAAGAAAGGTTGTTCCAGGCTGAGCCTCTTGCCATCCATCTCTGCCAAGGCTGCTGTGGGCCAGCTCAAGGGGGATGTCTGGCCATGGTCCTTCTCTGGATGCTATTCCTGGCTCCTGTTCAATCTCCTTTGACACCTTTTTAGTCCTTTTGTGTATTTGTGAGATGCTTCAGAGGATGGAAATTTCCAAGTTCCAGTTTCCCTGCAGCAGCTGGAGCCCAGCTAAGCCACACGTGTGCTTTAGGACTCGGGGACTAAGAGCTTCAAACAGTTGGGTTAAGGGGAGGGGGGCTTTCTTNGTGCTTTGGGGTTTGTGCAGGGTGAGGGAGGGGTCGGGGTGTGTTGGCTGTGCGGTGGTGACGCTGCATTTATGGGGATCAACCACACTTTATAAACCCATCCTGAGCAGCAAACAGGCAGGGAGAGCAGCCTGGGCAGGGCTGGTCGCTGCTCAGAGGCAACCAGGAACGTCTGAAGGATGTTAAGCAGGAGGCAATGGGAGTAAATCCGTGCCCCAGGATGGGGTGTGGGCACTCCTCTCGTTGTGCAGCAGCACTGGGGCTGAGGGGTCCCAGCTCCTGGCGGCTGTGGGGAGCTGATGGGGGGCTGGGAGCGTGTGGGGCTCAGGGAGGCAGCTCCATTCCTGCTCCTCCAGGCTTGGTGGCACGGCCTGTCCCCTCCCTGTCTCCTCCATGGAGGGTGGGGAGGGCTGGTGTCTCCTNCCTTGACGTTTAGGTTTATCCTGGAGAAGGAGCTGCTCTGGGGAAGCTGGGTGCTCCCCAGGGCCTGCCAGGGCCCTGGGCCCGGCCAGCACAGCTCCTGGGGAGCTCTGCTTTTTTGGTTGCATTTTGCAGGTCACTGGGGAGTTCCCAGTCCAGCCCCAGTTTGGGTGTTTGTAGTGTCTGGGCACTTGGATGCCAGAGGATTCTCCCCAGCTTTGTGGGACACAAGGGCTGCTGCTGTGAATTAGCACAGGAGCGAGCCTGGGGAAGTGTTTTCTTAGCAGAACAGAGTCCAAGGCAGGTAAGAAAGGTTGTTCCAGGCTGAGCCTCTTGCCATCCATCTCTGCCAAGGCTGCTGTGGGGCAGCCCCAGGGGGATGTCTGGCCATGGTCCTTCCCTGGTCGCTGGTCCTGTCTCAGCTCCTGGGGAGCTTTGCTTCAGGGGCAGTCCAGGGGGTCATGGGGACCCCAGGCCCTGGAGCACTGTCCAAGATAAACTGGATAACACAAGGATAGATATCAGCGAGCCTGGCTGCCGTGGGAGGCCCTGGGGGCTGTGGAGCAGTGGGACACCCCTGTCCCATGGGACCTGGGCATGGCACAGCACGTGCTGCCCCCGGGCTGGGGGCAGGGGACAGGACCCCGCTGTGGGCTGGGGGGGTCCCTGCAGGGCTGAGGTACCTTCTCCCCTGCACCCGAGTGCCCTCTGTGTCCCAGTGTCCCGGGGTGTCCCCTGCAAGGAAAGGCAGAGCTGACAAAGGAAGCCCATGTGCTGCTCCCCACCCTGCTGGAGCTCTGAGCTCACTCGCTCTTTCTTCTCCCCTCTCTGATCCCTCTTCCCTTAAAAACGTTTGTCTCTTATCTTTGATAACTGCCTGCAAGGCCTGAGCACCCCCGAGGCCTCTGAGCTGCCCTTGCCTTGGCAGAAGCTGAAAATCCTCTTTCCTCCCCTGCCTGGGCACCCGCAGAGGGGCCGTGTCCTTCCCTGCAGCATCCTGGGGTGCGCTGTGCCGCGGGTACCGGGGGATGTTTCCATGCATGGCACAGGGTTCCTCCCCGTCTGCCCTACGGATTCTCTTTGGGGCTGGGAGTCTCCCCCAAGGACAGGCTGCTCCCTGGGGTTCCTGTCCCCGTGGAGTCGGTGCCCCTGCCCCCGTTCCTTGGCATGGGGTGCAATCCTGGCATGGGCAGGGGGGCTGTGTTGCACATGTTTGTGTTATTTGGTCTCATTTGGGGACACTCTGGGGTTTTTCAGGGTCCTGGTCCTGTTTCAGTCTGTCAGTGGTGGAAATAGGGCTCGTGGCTGAGCAGCCACAGGGTCCCCTCTCTGTGACAAACATGGCTGGGAGAGGGTCAGGTGGGGAGGAGCCAGAGGGAAGCCTGCACTGGTGTCTGTAGATGTTCAGAAAGCCTGAGCCAGGCATCCCCAAAATGGGGAATTGGGCTAAACCCCACAAATATTCAAATAGCCACCCCTCCAGTGAGTGCTCTGAGGTGCGTGGTGAGGACAGAGCTGAGCAGACATTGACAGGGACAAGTGGTCCAAGTGGGGTGTTTTGGGACAAGACTGGTGTGGGTGCGGATTGCTGTGCCATGCCAGAACCCCTGGCCTCCCAAATCCTCCCTTCTGCTGCTCAGGCAGGGAGGGCAGCAGGAACACGTTGGGGACGCTGTCTCCCTGTGAGCGGGTGTGACTGGGGTGCCCGAGGGTGACTGGGGTGCCCGAGGGTGCCTCTAATGGCTGGAGGCTACAGGGAGTGATGAGCCCTCACCTGGATTTAAACCCTCAAGGATTAGTGGCATGTTTCCCCAGCAGGGGCCTGAGATGGCAGCTGGGTACAGGATGAGGCTGGTCCTAAATGCCAACATCCCCTGCCTGGGCGAGGGGCAGGGAGGCTGCCTTGCTGTGACAGAGCCCCACGTGCCTCAGTTTCCCTGTTGGGACGGGGTGAGCTCGGGGTGGGGGACACAGGGAGGGCCGTCCTTTCCCCCAGCACGAGGCCAGGGCAGCAGCTCTTGGCCAGTCCGGTCCCCGCAGTCCCCTGCCCGAGCAGGGAGGGCCATCGTGCCCCGTGGGCTGAGAGCCAGCCCCGGGCGGGGTTGGTGCAGCCCAGGGCCGTGTCCCCCCCACCCTGGGCATCCCCGAGCTGTGCCAGCTCTGCCTCCCCCGGGCTGGGGGGCAGCGGGGCAGTGCCCCCAGCACTTCCTGCAGCCCTGTGGGCACGCCGGAGTCCGGGGAGGGCTGTGCCCAGGGCTGGTTCAGGGCATGGTTTTCAATGGATTTTCCAGCCTTTCCAGCCCGGCAGGGATTGGCTTTGCCAGGCCTGCCCTCCCTCCACCCCAGCTTTATTTCTACCCAGTTAATGAGGAACATGTTGGTGCTTGAAGTCAGAGGCTCTATCAGCAGCTCTCTGCCTTCCTCCGGGTTCCCAAATGCCTCCAAAAGGATGGCTGGCAGCTTTGCCAGGGTGATGGTGCAGGGATGAGAGCGGTGCCCCTCCGCCCCCACAACATGCCCTGCTGGGATCTAAGCACTTCCTGGGACACTGAACTGGAACCAAAGCCCAGTTCAACCCCGACCTCTTCCAGGACTGAGCCGTGTCCCGCTGTGGTCCGGGGGAGCTGGCTCTGCTTCCCTGCCTGAGTCACCAGATCGTGCTCTGGGTGGCAGTGGGGGATGCAGGCAATGCCCTCCTGTGCTGTGTGGGATCACAGGGATGTGAGAAACGCGGCCATGGGGTCAGCAGGAGCAGGGGAGGACTCTGCAACAGCCCTGCCTGTGCAGGAGCTCGGCTCAGTGCTTGCTTGGGGGGCACTTTTGGGGTAGGGGGGGTGCCTGTGGTGTCCCCAAGCTGCTCCTTCCCCCAGGAGGTGTCTTGGTGTGGTTTCTTGGTGGGTGAGGAGGTGTAGGATCAGGCCCAGGCCCATCTCCATGGGATGACTCAGGAATTAGCTGGGTCCTTGCTGAGCCCATTGTCACCATGGCAGTTTGGGGGGGCTGTTCTGGGGGGTGGCACTGTGGCTGATGTCCCTCTGCTGGCCCCATCCCTGTGCTGGAATATGGGTGAAGGTCTCCTGGGTTCTGCCTCCCCATCCAAAGTGCTGCCTGAGCTGGCCTGTACCAGCCCAAGGAGTTCATTTGCCTCTCCTTAGAGAGAAAACGTGGGAGCTGCTCCGTGGGGTTCCAAGAGGATGGGGCCAGGCTCTGCTCACCGGTGCCAGGGACAGCCCCCGGGGCCACGGGCACAAACTCACAATAGGAGGGGCCCTCCCAGCTCAGGACACACTTCTGCACTGGGAGGGTGGCCCAGCACTGGTGCAGGTGCCCAGGGAGGTGCTGGAGTCTCCAGCCCTGCAGAGACCCAAAAGCCACCTGGACGCATCCTGGGCAGCCGGCTCTGGGGGGCCCTGATGGAGCAGGGGGCTGGGCAAGGTGACCTCCAGAGGTGCCTCCAGCCTCACCCAGCCTGAGATTCACTTCTCGAGCACAGTGCAGTGGCCTCTGGCCTGGGCAGTGTCCAGGGGTGCAGCAGGGCACAGTGGGGTCCTCCATGGGCACAGTGAAAGTGCTGATGCCACATGGCCCAAGTGCCAGCACGACCCCCTTTGAAACCTGTAGCTGTTCAGGTCTCCCCAGTCCTTGTGCACCCTGGGGGTCTCACCAGTCATGGAACCACTGAGGTTGGAAAGGAATTCTGTGTGCCCAGTCCAACCCTTAACCCCGCACTGTCAAGGCCACCACTCACCCATGTCCCCAAGTGCCACATCTGTACATCTTTTAAATTCCCCAGGGGTGGTGACTCCACCACTGCCCTGGGAAGCCTGTGCCAGTGCCAGACCACCCTTTCCATGAAGATTTTGGAGCCAAGAAGAGTTTCCACAGGCCCCTCTGCAGCTAGTGGGCAGTGGATGCAGTGGCTCCCTTCCAGCCTGGCACCCCAGAGCCTGACCCCCTTTCTCTGGTCCATCCTTGCTTCCTGCCAGGGATGGAGGGAAGATCCTTCCTGCCTGTGTTTTCCCTAGGCTACCTGATGGAGCCACCCCGGGGCTCTGTACAGCTGTGGGTGACACCAGCCCTGACCAGTGCTGAGCAGCCAAGAACTGGCAGCCCCCAGCCCCAAACCCCAGTGGCTGCAACCTCTTGGAGAGGGGGGAAAGGGGGAGATTTAGGGCTGGAAGTGCCATCGGGGATGCTGAGGCTGCCCAGGCACGGTGGGTGCTCCCATGGGGGCTGCAGGATCTGGGGAAGCTGCAGGCCCCACTGGCCCCTGGCCTGCCCGAGCTGTGGGGTTGCACTGCCGAGGTGTTGGCTGAGGGTGCAGACCAGGTGAGGATTTTGGAGGAGTATGAGTTTGCTGGGAGGTGTGGGAGTACTGGTTCTCCTGGCTGCAGGCTTCTGTGTATGAGATTGGGAGCCCCGGGGCTGTCCCAGTTCAGTGGCTCAGGAGTCCCTGTGAACGTGCCCAGGCCTGGGGAGGGCTCAGGGAGGGCTGTGGGGGCTGGGACCCCGTCCCTGCCCATCTGGTTCCCCCAGGGTGATGTTCTTGGCTGAGGGAACAGTACCCAACCCATGGGTACCGCCTGGGGAGTTCATACTGGTGAGCAACTGGGCACTCTGGGTTTCTCCCTCTGCATCCAGCGTGGTCACCCACACAGTGGGTGCCTGTATCCCGGCAGCCAGAGCCTGATGGAAGCCTCCCAGCAGGTCCCCAGACTTGTGCCTTGTGCCCTTGGGTTCCTGATGGTTCGGCGTGCCCGGGACTCCATCAGCGTGTGCTGGACCTGGTGGGTCCTGCCTGGGCACTGCTGCCCACACCCGCTCAGGATACCCCAGCCCTCCCTGTGCTCTGGGTGTCCCCACCGCCTGCAGGAGCTGTCCCTCTGCCCGCCGGGGTCAGTGCTGGGCTGCGGGGACCCCGCTGTTGCTGTGGGGTGCGAGCACCCCTGCAGTGTCCCCCCCGTGTTTGCTCCGCGGGGCTGTCCCTCCCGGGGGACGAGGAGGGGACGTGTGCCCTGGGGACAGGGATGTGCCGGGTGTCACGCCGGCACTTCACCCGGGACAGGGCCGATGAAAGAGCCTCTGTTCAGCCTGGGGCAGCCCGGAGCAGCGGGGGCGAGCGGGGTGCCGGGCTCTGATGGCAGCGCCGTGTTCGCTGCCGTGGAGGGGCCGGGGAGTGCGGGGCAGCGCCAGCTTATCTCGGGATAAACACGCTCAGCCGAGCTCTCCTTCCCGGCCGGGCGTGCGCGGGGAGGGATCCCGGGAGGGAGCCCGGCCCGGGATGAGTCAGGTGTTTGCGGGCACGGGGGCGGTGGGGCTGGCACCGGCACGCCTCGGGGGCAGCCCCGCTCCCAGCTCCCGCCCCATCCCATCCCGGCTGCGGCTGCAGCGCACATCCATCCCTCCCTCCGTCCGTCCGTCCGTCCGTCCGTCCGTCCGTCCGTCACCGCGCGGGGCGTGGGAAGAGGCGGCTCTGCAGAAAGCGCTGCCGCGGCCGCAGCGCCAGCCCGGCGGGATGAGCCGCGCCGGAGCCGAGCGGAGCTGGCCCCAGGTAGGGCCCCGCGGCCGCTGCGCCATGCTCGGCCCCGCTGCTGCTGCTGCTGTCGCTGCCCGGGGCTGTGGGCAGCAGCGGGTGCCTGGGGGCTGCCGCGGGGGATGCGGCTCCGGGAGCCGGGCGGCGATGGGGGCGGCTGGGCTTGGTCCTAAAGGTCTTTTCCAAACTTGACGGTTCTATGATTCTATGACGGGGCACTTTTACAGCTCGGGACGCTGCAGATCTCTGCCCCTGCCAGTCCCCCGTGAGGAGATCAGGGTTCAGTCTCGGGGAGCAGGGGATGCCCTGAGTTTCTGATCCCCCGCTTCACCGTAAGCAGCTCATATGATTCTCTGGCCCTGCTGCAGAGCAGCACAGGAGAGCTCTCGGGCTGCACTGCGGAGCGGTGTGTGGATTTGTGTGTCCTGTGTGGGGGGTGACGGCCCAGGGGTGGCATTGGGGCCCAGGGGTGGCACTGGGGCCCAGGGGGCTGTATGCTGCCGGAGCTTTGGGGCTGCTTTCCTTGTTTGCTGTTTCTGTGTCCCTGGAGGGTACCCAGGACTCCCTGCCAGGCTCCCCTCAGGTTTCCAGGATGGCTGCAAGGCGCTGCCTGTGCTCCTGTCCCCTGCCAGCCCAGCCCCTGCCCGCTCGGGGTGCTGGGTGCCACAGCCCCGGCGAGCATCTCCGTTCTGCTCGGGGGCTGGCAGTGCCCGGACCTTGCCCCATGCCATGCAGCCACTGCCAGCCCCACAGGCTGCTCCCCATGTCCGCCTGTCCCTGTGGCAGCATCTGTCCCCCAGTGTGATCCCACTCTGTGATGGGGGCTTTGCTGCCACCGTCAGCCCCACAGGCCCTTGGCGGGGGCAGGGAGGAGGTCACTGGGTTGTCACCCATCTCTGTGGAGCCCAGCTTGGGCACTCAGCAGGGGCTGCTGCCTGCCTGTGGCCAAGATGCTCCAGAGGTGGAGCCTCATGGGTGGGCAAGAGGCTCCGCAGGGAGCAAGGGGGGCAAGGGAGAGCCCAGGAGAAAAGGGGGATGCTGAGCCTTGGAAACCAGCCCGGCAGCTGGGAGTGACTGGGCAGGGAAGGGGCAGAGCAGGCTGCAGGGAAGGGAAGGCTCTGGGAGAGCAGCACTGCAGAGGCTGGAGCTGGGATGTGCTGGGAAAGTGCTGGGGCAAAGCAGCTGGGAAATCCACACTCCAGCTTGAGGGGGAAGGAAGAGGAAAACACCGAGGGGAGGAGGAGCAGGCAGGGAGATGATGGGAGGAGATTCCAGGCGTGTCAAGCAGGTCTGCCTCTGATCCTGCTATGGCTTCCTTTGCAGCCACCATTCCCACGTGCCTGTTCCATAGCCTGGGGCTTCCTCCGGCTCCAGCCCTCTCCCCTGAGGAGAACATCCCCCAGCCCAGCTGCCCCAGGACCGAGCCAGCCTCACTGGAAACCGGGCTTGTGCTGAAAACCTGCCCTTGCTGAAAACTGGGCACAGGGCACCCGGGCCTGTGGGTGCCAGCAGGAGCCCTTTGGCCACTGCCCTGCACAGGGCAGGGTCTGGGGGTCTGTGCCCACACGGGAGCTGCTCCAGTGGGACAGGCACGAGCAAGGCTGGGTGCTGGGAAGGGCTGGGACAGCCTGGGAAGGCTGGTGCCCAGTGGGATGGGGTCCTGCTCCTGCTGTGGGAAGTATTTAGAAAAAAATTAAATTATCCAGTGTCCATCAAGTTCACTGCACTTGTGGTGCACTTCTACAGGTTTGTGACAGCAGGTGCTTCAGGGAAATTGTCCCTTTGGCAGCACGCTGGGACCTGTGTCCTTTCTGAAGCCGTGGCCCCCACCCCGGCGTCTCTGCGGGGGCAGCAGGAGCTGTTGGCACACGGAAGGTGCTGTGGGAGGGGCAGGGCTCCCTGGTCACTGCCCCGTCCCAGCAGGGCCACCTCCTGCCCATGGCACAGCTGCTCCAGGGCAGCACCTCCTTCTGCAGCCCTCGGGACTCCCCGGGACACTCGAGGGCCATGGCAAAGGCCATAGGGAAAACAGAGGGGCACGGGGCTGGGACAGGCTGCAGTGTGAGTGCTGCTCGGGTCCCTGGAGAGCCTGCGGGTGCCCCCAGGGTGCTGAGCACTGCCAGCCTGGCACAGAGGGGGCACCTCCTGCCCATGGCACTGGTGTCCTTCTCCCATAGCCCCGGGTGCAGGTGAGTGGGGGTGACCAGGCTGCCGTGGAGGGTGGCAGTGTCCCACTGCTGGTACCACCAACCCCTGGCGCTTGGTGCTGCCAGGCTGGGGCAGACCCTCGGCTGCAGCAGCACTGGGGTGCGTGGCAGTGCTGGAGGAGCCCCGGCCTCCCCGCTCGGCTCCAGGGCAGGCTGGGAACAGCTCCTGAATGCGGCCCTTGTGGCTGTGCCCGGGAGCGTGGCAGTGCCAGCGTGGCCCCTGCATCGGGGCTGTGCAGCTGCAGGGCTCAGCTGCAGCAGGGCCGTGCCCGGGGCTGCGGCCCCTGCCAGCCCTAGCTCCCTCAGACAGCTCCTGGCCCCAGCAATGACCCTGTCTGGGGACTGGAGCCTCCCCAGCATGGCTGCAAGGCCAGAGCCTGAGGGATTCCCTGCCCTGGCAGCAGCGAGATGGTCCCTGGGGATTTGCCAGGCTCCCTTACCAGAGCTCTGCCACCCTGGCACTGCTGTGCCATGCTCTCACTGGCTTCACCTGGAAGTCAGTCCCTGGATCAGGCTCCTGGCCCACCATCAGAAGGTTGGAATTGGAGCTCAAGATGCAAAAGTGAGGTGGGATGAATTCCCAGCTTGCTACTCTTAAAAACCCCCTCATTTCCTCAGGAATCACTGCAGGGAAAAAGGAGTTTGGAAGAAAGTTTAGAAATGTGAAGATAAGAACTCAGCATGTTTTTGGCCCAAAGCGATGCGTTGTCATTTTAGAGATTTCACATTGATTAAAAATTCTCCCACAGATCCAAGCGGAAGCGCTTGGGAACGATCCACACAGGGACTGGGGCTGGGAGCGAGCAACTGCTTGGATTTGCAGTGGAAAAACAGCAGCCTTGTTTCCTCTGTGGAAAAAACAAACCACTGGTGACCTCTGAAAGCTCCCGGTGGCCTTGGCCGCGCAGTGGGGTCTGTCATGAGGAGCCAGTGCTGCTCAGGGCCGGCTGTCCGGCCTCTCATGGCCAGGAGGACGCAGCCCTGGGACAAGGGGGTGAAATCCTGGGCCTTTGGGTGTGAGCTGAGGCCTCTGTGGTGACCACACAGCCAGCACAGGCACGGGAGGGGAATGTTCCTGGCATCTCCTGGCCGCGAATCCAGCGGAAGGCGTAGGCTTGACTCCCTGTCTTCTCCGTCACCTCCTCTCCGTTCCCTCCACCCCCAGAGCCAGTTTTAGTCATTTTCCTGGGAAGGTTTCACATCTTCCCACTGCTGAGGACACCTGAAGGGCAGCAGTGGGACAGGAGCTGTGGTGTGGGATGGGTTTGCTTTGTGAGTGCGGGGGTGACCCAGCTGAGCCTGAGTGGTGCAGGGGATCCTCCAGGGATGGGGCATCCAGAGGATCCTGGGCTTGTGTGAACCTC
>VYXC01012600.1:19026-40721 GCA_013397175.1 Platysteira castanea | reverse complement strand
AGTGTAGTGCCTGCTTTGTATTCCTCCCTAATTCTTATCTCACAGAAGGAACAAATGCGAACCAAACCACTACAATTATAAAAGGAACTTTCCAGGGTGCATACATTTCAGCAGATGTGCAGAAGCAGTTTCATGAGGCATATTTTAATACTCAGTAGAGGTATCTATAAAAATAAATGTTAAAGCTGCCATAGAAACAATTTCTAGGCTGTAAGTTCTGGGAATTGCAATGTCACTTCAGAGAGAAGCTCCAGGATCTTTTCCAGGAAGGGTACAAGGAACATTAGAAGGCTATATTTATCTTCCTTCTATAAAAACAACAGTAATTTCATATGTAGATATAATCAAGCTAATATTTATATTCTATCTGTCAAGTTGTTTGGGTTTTTTTTTTTCCCCAGACTGTCTGAACTCTGAATTAAAGGACTATACATACTATATATGCCAGTTCCAGAGCACGCAGAAATTCCCAGCACATTTTATGCATTTTAGTGAATGACTCTTTACTTCACTAAAATTGAAATGGGCAGTGCACAATCAGTCATACAATAAAGAAAATACTAAACTGTACTGCAGATTTCAGGATGGAAAGTGGACAATCAGTTCAGTAGATTGCCTAAAAGAGTCCCTAATTTAACATTGCTGAAGATTTTTTTTTCCAGTTTGTATGGGTTCAGTCTGGAAGTCTAGAAAAATCTTCCTTGGACAGTAACTTTTTCCTGTAAAATGGAAATACATGTACATACACAGGCACCTGATTAGAGTACCTTAAACAATGTTTGCCTGTACTGTTTGGCCATATGACCTTCATTTTGTAATAAAAATAATGAATAACATTACTGATCAGAGTTTATTACTCTCCATGTATAGAAATTATATTCCTTATGTGTCAACTTACAGTATACTGATGTAAGTTTTTATCAGAACTTCATGAGTACAATGTCACTGAAATCAGCTTTTCATTCTATTTGTCTAATTTCAATCTCTTAGTTTCGTTTACCTGCAGTAAGTTATCGATTTCTTTGACAGCACCCACCATGATGCTGATTAAAAAATATTTCAGAAGCTACTCCTAAACTTTTTTATACCTTATATATTGTCTATTTGTTAAGTTATGTCTGCATAAACTATTGATATATCTTTGCTGTTGTGACTGCAGCAGAGGTGGATTATACTCAGTAGAGCTGTAATCTATCTGACTACTCACACAAGCAGAACTGCCTTTGCAAGGACATCCACTATTGAATACACAGGCTGCAATTTCATTCCTCTCATTAAGCAAACTGGTGAGGTTAAAGCTAGATCAGTTATCAATACATGTGCTGCAATCACACCTCTGGATTTCATTTCAAAGGTAGCCTGAGGAACTGCAGTTGGCTACAAAGAAATCCAATACAGGAGTCAAACAAGCACTAAGAAAGAAAATAACTAGAGTACAGAAAATCTGCACTGGAAAATTAAGATTTTGACAAATCAACCCTTACATTGCTGAGGAAAAATAAGGAGACTTGATTAAAATCCATCAAAATATTGAAGTTCATTGGTCATTAAAAAACATGAAAGAACATGCTGCCATGCATGTGGCAGTAGCTGCAATGGCCACACCAACGAATCCCTGGTGGACAAACACCCAGGGCACTGGAGTCTAACTTCTGGTCATGGCAAGTTCCCATGTTGCCCCGGGAACTGGGTTTTTCATATTGTTCTGTCATAAGTTTAAGATTTCCCCACCCAGTTTTATGTACACCCTTATGTTTATGCATATCCCTTATGGAATATGTATGATTTCTGGAAAGTTCTGTTGTACCCATTTGTTAACTCGAATAGAACCCTCCCCTGAGTTTGTCCCATTGGATGTTTTCCCCTGTCACCCCACAATTTACAGAACCCCATTGGCTGTAACCCTTTATTCCACCCCTTTTCACCCCCATATAAAAGTCGCCATGCAGTTTTGTTCCTTGCTCTTCTGCTCTTACGCTTGGCCTGTAATAAAGGATTGGAACCACGCAGAGAGCCCCTCTCTCATCCTTTACCTTTGCCAGCTCTCCTTTTGCATCGGTTTGCAGCCTGCTCCTCATGGGGCAGCTGGCATCGGCTGCTGCGCTGTGGCCGAGCTCCGTCTGCCGTCCTGCAGCCAGGTCCCGTCCCCAGGGACAGCTCCGGCAGCCAGGCGCTCTGCAGACCCTGGGCAGCCGGCTACCAGTGTCAAGAACACACAGTGCTGAAAGAAATGGTAAGTTCAAGGATATTAATCCAGTCTAATTTCATTAATTATGTTTTACATGATGTTTTGTTTTTCTTCAAACTAGTTCATGTCCGTATCAGCCTTGTCTTGCTGGTTAACACGGAACCAACTGTTCATTCTCCTCTTTTGTACACGTCAGTAGACTATGTGGGAATTTGATCCTAATATGACAGACCATTGTGGTGAAGAGGGCAAAGTAGGTTGTGACAAGAAAAGTATTATCAGTAAGAATCTTCCCTCACTTCCAGCTAGCAGTTTGAATACTATTTTGGTTGCATTCCTCCCATCAGAGATGGCCATGAGAAATAGAGTAGCGGTAGAAGTTTTTCATGTATGTCCAAAAGCTTCCAGATTTAGATACAGAAGGTGATGTAAGCTCGTAAAATAAGGTAACAAGAGATAGGCAAAGAAATTCCAGTATTTCAGTGTTTTCTTCTAGATATGCCACTGGGCTCATCACTTTGAAACATTTGGCTGGTTTAAAAGACAGAATTAAATAAATAAATACGCAAATATATAAATAAAGACACGGTTTGCTCCATTTTCTACAACCATCTTCTTATCCTTAGAAAATTGTGAAGCCTTTTCTTGAATGGTACCAAAATTCATCAATTCTTGTGTCATCACATAATGTTTTGTATCTAAGTTTTAGTCAGAATTAGGTTTTTGTCATGGTACACATATCATAGAATTTGAACAATCATGTGTTGACAGATATCCACATTTTTCTGACTTCTTATTGTCTGTTTCAAAACACTACAATGGGAATCATATTTATATGTGAAAAATGTAAGTAATTTTATCATATGTAAACAAATTTCATAATGCTTGTGAAAATATGAAGGCCGACCTCTAAAGACTGTGTAGTTCACTGAGCTAAACACAAATCAAGTTTAGTTACACATCTAAAATTTTAGCAGAGTGATAGCTCTTTTCTTATGTTCTTTCCCATATCCCAGTTCTTTTCCCTCACTCTTTTCTTGTTTGCATGCACAGAGCTGTTACTGAATACACCCAGTGCAGGTGGCTCGACATGCAGCTGCAGTGCCAGCTGCAGGTGGGGCCCTGGATGAAGGGAGCCCAAGGCAAGAGGTCATGTATAACAAATGGCACAGGGACCTGTGGACCTGTGGTGTCAGCTGGAGATCAGGACCCCAGATTTTCATGCCCTTAGACACTGTGAGCAAAAAAGCCCAGGTTTTCCATTGTCCTGGGTCCGTCTCGAAGGCACCTGCCTTAAGCTGTTGTTTTGTTGTTGCATCACAGTTTTATTAATCTTCCAAGTATTCATCTGCAAACATACTGCCATTTTGGATTATGATATTTAGTAAAATTATGTATTATTAATGGAGACAAAACAAGTTATTGCCCTGGTTCCCTTCTGTCCTTTATACTTAACCTATCCAAAGCAATTATTTTAAATTTTATTTTCATAGAAAGTGAAATCCTTTTTTGGGGAGGAAAGTTTACACGAGTATGTTTTTTGTATTCAAAAATATATGGCATTCTTCAGTATTCCTGTAAGTAGTCAGTACCAGACAGTCAAAGATTAATACAAAATGAGGTCATCTGCTCAACTGCAAAGTTGATATTTATTTATTTATTTATTTATTTATTTATTTATTTATTTATTTTCTACAAGTATAGGATCTTTTATCTGTTAATGCTGCATTAAATGAGTAGACATAGTAAACATACTTCAGCTTACAGTAAACACTAGCCTGGATCAAATAATATCAGCAAAAAGGCATTTATATTTAATATTCTGATTACAATTTCCAGTTAGTTTCTTTTTTTTTCTCGATACGATTCGATTGTATAAGGAAAAATTTGCCTTGAGTTTTAGTCACCATTGTACCCAAAAGTTGCCTATTGTTTCAGAACAGGTATATCAGAAAGGGAAGGAGTTGTTCCATGCACAGTATGCAAGTCAGACAAAATACTTTCCAAAACTTGCTGAAGTAAACATCATTGCAAATCAGATCTTTGTTCTGATTCTGAGTTTTTTGCCACAGAAAGGTTAAAAAATTTCTTCTCTAAAAGAGCCTTGTAGAGCAATCAACTATGAATTAATTACTCACAGAAAGGTTTCCTAGAAATTTTTTTCCATGGCTGGATTAGGTCAAATGAATAAGATTTTGTATCTAGGCAGAAAAGAGACAGCTTGTAGTTGCAGACAATTGTCATGGAAGGACCCTCTTTTCTCATCTCCACACCTGCCACTCCCACTGTAGCCTATGCCTCCTTCTCCATTTTCAAAGGAGAAAAGGATAAAGTAGCAGCATTTTTGCAGGAGGATTATTTTAAAGGGAAAAATTAAATCATAGAATCATAAAATGCTTTGGGTTGCAAGGGACCTTAAAGATCATCTTCTTCCAAGTCCCCTGCTATGGACAGGAACACCTTTCACTAGACTAGGTTGCTCAGAGCCCCATGTAGAGTGGCCTTGAACACCTCCAGGGGTGGGGCATCCACAGCTTCTCTGGGCAGCCTGTTCCAGTACTTCACTACCCTCACAGTAAAGAATTTCTTCCAAATATCTAAACTAAGCCTACTGTCTTTCAGTTTGAATTCATTCCCCCTTGTCTTATCATTACATGCTCTTATAAAAACTCTCTCTCCATCTTTCTTGTAGGCTTCCTCTAGTTACCAGACAGTTGCAATTACCCCAAAGCCTTCTCTTCTCCAGGCTGAACAATCCCAATTCCATCAGCCTTTCCTCCATCCCTCTAATCTTCCTGGTGACCTTCCTCTGGACTCACTCCCACAGATCCGTGTCCTTCCTGTGCTGGGACCCCAGAGCTGGATGCAGAGTTTCAGGTGGGGTCTCACCAGAGCAGAGCAGAGGGGCAGAATCCCCTCCCTGGCCCTGCTGCCCACGCTGCTTTGGATGCAGCCCAGGACACGTTTGGCTCTCTGGGCTGTGAGTGCTCATGGCTGGGTCATGTCTAGCCTCTCACCCACCAGCAGCCCCAAGTCCTTCTCCCCAGGGCTGCTCTCCATCTCTTCACCCCCAGCCTGGATTGATACCAGGGGTTGCCCTGGCCCAGGTGCAGCACCTTGTACTTGCTCTTATTGAACCTTGTGAGATTCACATGGACCCAATCCTTGAGCTTGTCCAGGTCCCTCTGGATGGCATCCTGTCCTTCAGGTGTGTCAATGACACCAATCAGCTTGGTGTCATCCACAAATTTGCAGAGGGCACATTCAATCCTTTCAACTGTGTCATTAATCAAGATAATAAATAACGTTTGTTCCAACAGGGACATCTGAGGTTCCATTGTAAAAGCGTTAGATTTTCACAATGAAGAATCCATAATTCATGTGGTTTCATTTCCTGAATCTCTTCCCTATTCACAAATTTTAGTTTTATCTAAGGTAAGGACTCTAAATTATTTCTGCCTGTTTGCTGCCAAGGGATTTTATAAAGCCCCTATATTTCACTCATTAAAAACTTTGTAGGTCAAACTTTTTGATTTTGTCCCCAGGCCAAATACTGGCAAACTGTTAATTAAAACTGCAATTAAATAAATTGAACTAGTATGTTTTGTCTTGGGAAGTAAACTTTAAAAATGCAAAATATTCAGTACATTAATTGTTCTAGCAGAATAATAATAACCATTTGAAACTATTTGATCCATATAATATCAATGTTGCTAAATTAGATTTCTCACTCAGGCTATATCAAATATGTTTTCAAAAATGATTATGACCATCAAAATGCAAAGACACAAAAGAGAGAAAGCAGAGAAGATTACATAAAAGGCTTAAGAAGGTGTTGCAGAACCTGTCGAATAATTTTTGTTTTAAATTTCTTTACTAAAATAAACTGTTTGTGTTGGGAACTGTCGCGGTGGGTGGGGGTGGTAAGATGCCATGACCTTCCCAAAAACGTCTCCTTGGAAGCTGCTTCGGTGAGGCCACAGCACACGCACACACTCATGGATAGCTCTAAAGGCAAGCAGGAAATAAGAGTCCAGGGAGGGTCCTTGTATGGTGTTCCACAGGTGACATTTACTCCAGCCACGCGAAGGGATCCAGGGAAGATGGAACTGGGGTATATGTACATAATAAAACAGGGTATCCTGGGAGAGGCATTTCTTTGGTCACCCTAACCTGGAAAGTGTTTGTTCCTTTTAGGGCACCTTCTTCCAGGGAAATCTCGTGTTCCCCAATGCCATGGACTCACCGCCCCCCACAGGAAACAACACACCTCTTGTGTTCGGAAACATTTAAAATTCCAGTTGCATATACAGTGGGAAACAAGATATTAGACTATTTGTGGTCTGACTTTGAAAATTTGAAGAACCTGTGATGTTATATGAAGTTAGCAATCACAAACAGAAATGTTAGAATCATCTGTAAGTATGGTTTATTACAACCATTAACACTTAGCTTATCTTTATGGAGAACATGTATTTAGTTATAGCCTGTTGTATGCTATGGATGAAGTAAACCATCTTTTTTTCATTTATGACAAACATTCTGTTATACTCTTGTAGTTACATTCTCCTACTGCTAGTTTCAAGGCGAATTGAAACAATCCTAAAAGTATCTGTCTTGTGTCACCACTACTCAAAGCATCACAAACTGACAGGACAGGATTTTTGTCAACTAAACATATCAGCAGACAATGTCAAATTGCTCATGTTGTTAAAAAAATCTGACATATTAATTTAAGAAATTAATTTGAGTAATTTTCAAGGCAAGCAAAAAATTATTGAGGGATTTTTAGGCAAGATGGGATTTCATTGTGTCAAACTCAACGTGAAGAGTGACAGAGGAAATTTATGGTCACAAGCACATTCAAACAGATGGCTTGTGGTACATGCTCCAGTACTCCAGCCCTGAAGAGAAACAAAGAAGACATTAGACTAAATGAGCATCAGCACAGCTCACCCAATATAAAGAGGGAAAAAAATCTTAAATTCAGGGCACTCACAAATAAAAGTGATTTAACAGCTCGCTCATTTAATGATTTCATATATCTATTTCTAGCAATTTCTGTGGTGTGTTGGACCAAACAGCTTAGTGAATTCTTATAGGTTTTCAGAAAAGATACATAAAACTAAGAACAATAATCAAGTTGGATTTAGATCAAAAAGCAAATAAGCCATTAGTAGCATAGTGATTTTAACTCCTGGATTGAGTAGACAGGGACAGATCTTCTCAGTGTTGCCTACTGCCGGGGCACGAAGCAGTGGGCACAAATTGAAATAGAGGTGATTCCATTTAAGCATAGATTCTTCAAGTTATGTGAGGTCAAACACTGCGACAGGCTACCGAGGTAGGTTGTGGAGTTTCCATCCATGGAGACATGCAGAACACGGCCCGACACAGCCATGAGCAGCCTGCTGTGCTTTAAGAGAACGTGTTGGAGATGATCTCCAGAGGTGCCTTCCAACCTCAGCCATTCTGTGGATATCTAGCTTCCCATATCAAGAGCTGGTTAGCACTAAGGGATCCTTTGTATGAGCTATCCTTCAGCAGATGAGTATTGCTGAAGTACTTTTTATGTTTTTAAAATGGGATGTACTGTAATTTTTCTCCTTCACCATAAATGCATCTGAAAACTGTGGGACCATGACATTGCACTGTCCTCAGCATTGTACAATGAGGAGTTTTAAAGTGTGGCGTTTATATCTTCAGAGAAGGAAAAGCATTTCTAGATGGCAGTATTAAGAAAATGCTGATTAGCATTAACATCTTAACATAAATTGCAGTTTGTCTTTTCTGACTCTTGATTTTAACATATGAATCTTTAGGAATTTTAAATCCATGTAGATTAGATACTTTGCCTACCTGAGACCTGCCCTTCGTGGAACCTTATGACTTAAAATAAGAAAAAAGTCTAGAAGTAAACAATTAAATTGAATTTTCCAAGCCATGTCACTGCCTTACAGCATAGTGCCACCTTATGGCAAATGTAATAATTTTGAATATGTTTTATTTGAAGTTCTTACAGTGATTATAATCGGAAAAGAAGAACAGAAATAGAGAAGAAGAATGATGTACATCCTATATTCTGACCTTTAAAAAAGTGATGATTTTCCTTTAATATGTACTCTGTTAAAAAAAAAACCCCATATAATCCTACTTTTTTCTAGTTTATTGCCCTGTTCTGATCCCTTAAATGTTTTCAATGGTAAATTGAAGGAAATACTCCTTTCTCGTTTTAATTTCACAGATTATTTAAACACTGGAAATCCTGTGAAGCATGATACCCATTGAATAGCCATTAAAAAACCCATAAAAGTTTTGGTGGATATTCAGTAACATTTATGTAAACTAGCTTTCTTTACAGAGAGGTACATTGCATGGGAAGCTCCTAAGGAATAACATTTCTCTGCTAGATTACTCCCTGTCTTTTTTGTGTCACTGATATCATACATAGAGTAATTTCTAGCTCTTCTGGAGACCTTTCCAGGTCCCATTTGGGGTAAAGCAATATGGATATATGATGTTTTTCTATTTGGTTTTCCTTCGCCTGTACGCTTACCTTAGGCTAAATCTTAGCCTTTACCTATGTTAAATACCAACAAGCAGGAGACTAGTCACAGTATTTCTCACTGTGAAAGCTCCTCCAAATTCATGATATTTAAACAGTGAAAGGCAGGGCTAAGTCCACAGGATATTGTTTCAAAAATAATTCTTAGCATAGCTCTATTTGGCAAGAGTCTGAATACCCCCATTAAGCGTACGTTTCCAGAGTATACATTTCCATCATTCAGATAAGTAGGAAAAAAAACCCCTTTTCCTCAGATTTTGCTCATATTCGCACTATTATATTCCCAGCAAGACTCTCCAACTACTAGAACTTCTCACTTCTTTTTCTGAGAGACATAATCCATAGCCACCTAAACAGGATTATTGAGGATGGCACCATCTAATAGATTATAGAAAGCAACTTGCAAAACACACCTAAAATCCAATCACCTCTCAAAAAGTAATTCTTTTGTCCTATTTTAGGAGCTTATAACCAGTTTTGGTAGTTTAGAAAATAGTAATTTGCTGAACTCTGTGAATATTTTTCTTTGATATTAAGCTCCTCCCATGTAGGTACCTGACTACTTAGTTTGCAATATAATGTCACAAGTGAGAGAGGATGTGGAGACAAAAACACATAAAAATAAACACTCTAGCACCGTTTGCTTTTAAGAGTCATGTTCATGTGTGGGTATTGTAATATTGCATTCATTTTTAAATGCCTATGGTTTCTGGGTTTGGGTTTGGGGATTTTTTTTTTTTTGGTAAAAATATGTTTATATTCAAGATGAATTGCATAGACAAAATGAGATATCCTAAGCTCAGCTAACAGCAGATAGAGTTTAAATAAAATGTGTTCTTAATGTCTATATTAAATTTCAAGATATTTACGAAGTCATTTTCTTCTTCAGTTTTTCAAGATGCACCCTAAAATGAAAATTAATGACCCCCCCTCATTTTACCTGAAATATAAATGTGTCACATCTCACATCCAAGGTGGTCAAATATAAGAGGTGGTTGCTTAGAAGCTGTGGTATCTCCTTCCCTGAAAAAGACTCAGAATTGAACCAATCAGGGCTCTGTGCAATCTCCAAGCAACTCTGCCTAGGAGGTTGGTCTGGGTGACCTCTGAAGGTTCCTTCCAAACAAAGTAATTCTCTGATTCTACATGCTGTGCAAGTTATATACATTAAATTGATTCTCAGTGTCAGCAGGTCCAGGGACATTAATTACTTATCAAATATTAATGATATAAAGAACAGAGGTCACATTTTTTCCAAAAAAGATATCATATACTTAAAATATTGCCATTATTTATGACATTTAGTCTCAAGTTCAAGGTCCCCAAAACATAATTATAAGTTTTCCAGGTATTTTGCCTGACAGAGTATATGTTTCAACTCAACACTTATGACCAAATCATTTCATGATGTTCAGCAAACCAGGGGGATTTAAAGGTTTATGGATAAATTATCACTTCTTCATCTCAGGCGCTACACTGTCTTCTGGAAAGAAGGGGTAAATCAAATATTCTGACAGTAGATGTCAGCCAGGAATCCTTTCAAAAAGACACCTTTTCACTCATTGGCCTCTGGTAGATTGCCAAAAGTGGCTAGTTCCTCAATTTTCCATGATGCAGTTTGGCTTTTCTTATGAACCTTAATAAATATCCTTATACGTGTTACTAGCACTGAGCTTTCTTGTTAAAACTTTTTCTGTTTCTGTTTATCTTAATCCCATAAAGTAATCAGAATGTCAGCAATACGACTCTATTGTAAGTAAAGTACCTTTGGAGCATATAGCATAACCCAAATCACGTATTAAAATATCTGACTCTGTGAACTTGAAATTTCAGACTTTAAATATTGGGTTTCTATTGCCAGGTTTCTAATGAATTTTTCATTTTTGTTTAAACACCCAGACCTATGATGCACAAGCAGTTCTAGGGACAGCTGTTACAGCAGTATGTACTTGGGTAGGAGTGATTAGAAAAGAATAGAAAATAGTATTCCCTTCCTGTGAAAATTCCAGAAAATTAAGGAATTATTCCAGTCTTATTTAGGATAAAGTAAATATTTAACGCAATGTTAACACAATGTTCTTGTTTTATAAAAAAGAGAAAATTGCTCAAAAATATGCAATAAACAATAACCAAAGACCATTGTATTTTTTTAGAATGTGTGAAATTTAAATAATTCCCAAACCATACCATCAGTATAAACCTTGCCTTCTGATACTCAAAATCTAGCCTAAATGTTAGACTTCAATTATCATTCAAAGTCCTTTTTCAGAGTGGTTCTAGGTAAAATCATTACTACTGCAATGGATAAGTCTTTTCATCATCATACCATAAAGACAACTCCCTGCATTGGGCTGGTTGGATTTTAAATGCTTTAAATGTATGTGGATTCAGAGGTGTCTGCTTCCTCTAGGGTATCTGGCCAAGGACCTTTTAAGTGCAGAAGGAAAAATAAGCAAAGTGAGAAGACACAAACAGGAACATACAGAGTCCCAAATGTGATCAACAAATGATAAAGCAGAAAAAATGACCAAATCTCATCATTTGTGCCCATTGGTAATGGTACCGGAACATGGGAATTTTCATTCCAGGAGGATAACCCAACTGAGCACCTGAACAAAGGGGGTGGCAAAAGAAAGGGAGACACCATGGACAAAATGTACAGTCACACAAAAGTGACAGGTAAACATAATGGACAAAGGCAAGAAGCAAAACTGGACAACACACTGACTGAAGGGCTACCAAGAAACTGCAGCAAAGACGGGCTTTGCAGCTGACAAGGATGCAAACCCAGGGATGCAAAAGCTTGAGAGGCCAGTAGGACTGTGCAAACTGGTGGAGAACTGTGCAGGAGAAATGGACTGGGGAGGAGAAAAGTGAAGGTAGGCAGAAATGGATATAAAAGGTGATGGTCAAGTGTAAAATGGCTTGGTCAGCATGGTCATCTCTTTTCTGTGTCTGTATGTGCTGCCAGGACTAAGTGGTGCTGGCTGCATGAGTAGAGTTGCCTTCAACTGTTGCCCTGGTTTTTGCTAAAGCCTTCTGTTTTAACCTTGGAGTCGGAATTCTTTCACACAGTTTCATGTAAATAATAGCCAGTGTTTACTTAACGGTATTTTCTGTTTTTCATTCCTTTTGTGATAAGAGAACTTTGATGAGCATCTTTTTTCTCCAGTGGGATTGAGAAGGCAGTGACATGTCCACCAATCCCTTGTGCAGTTGGGAATTCTATAAGAATGTGACATATGTAAATAAAATAGTCTTTCCCCTCCTTTCTGCTGAACCTGGCAGATGTGAGAGCGTCTTTATTGTGTTTTCCCAGACACATTCAACAACTGGATTTAGACTGGGGGTGCGGGTGCACCTGGCTTGTGGTGTCAGCTCCTGGAGCAAGTGAGATCTCAACCCCCTCCACAGGGATCAGAACAGAGTGTGTCCCAAAAACTATCGTAAAAGTCAAACTAGGGTGTATTAGGTCAGTGAGGAGCTCAGAATTGGCAGCTGGAGCAGAACCCTCATTCATAATCCATATGACTGAATACATCTCTGATTTTCTGTGTGTCTTGTGGTGGTGTACAGTCACTAATTTAGACCATGACTATTAAGGATAATGGTTCTGCATATACAGTGAGAGCTAGGGTAGGAATGAACTATTAGCATGAAGGTATTCTTACAGCCTGTTAATTGAAGAAAGCTTTTTTTAAAGTCTAAATGTGGGCATATTCGTCAGTCTTCTTAACACACCTATTATTAATTGTCTCTGATACATACTCACATGAATACAAACAGATATGTATATAGATTCACAACATGTACTCAGTGACTACATTTCAGGTACCGAAGAAAACATGTGCTTGCTGGAAATGTGAAAAAACTATATGGGGAAAAGATTGAGTTTGATTCTCTCTGTTTGGTAGATATAGGTTTTTCTTCTCTTCTAAAAAAACCTGACCTTCCTAACCAACCAGCTAACATTTCAACCAAACAGATTAAAAACAGTGCAGAGTGAAACCTATCCCCATGGTTACAGCCATTATTTTTCTAGAATTAGTTTGGCATTGTTCCTAAACTAATGATGTAGAGGCCAACGTTTACAGTCACTGTACTTGCATTTTTTGATCTTTGCATCAAAAATAGATTTATTCTACACCATCTTTATGGACTAAAATGATATTGCTACAATTGCATTGTTGAACTGTGTGCTAAGAACTGCTTGTCCCCTCTGCACAATTTTAACTCTGTCACTTGGCAAGAACTTCCTCTGCTGTCTGATAAAAAGTATTTAATTATCATCAACTTTTTCTTTATAAGCAGGCAAAGTGCTAGGATTATCTGTTCCAGGATTTTGCCTGCTCACTAATTGTCATGAATGCAAAGGCTATGAAATCCCTCTAAAATTTCATTTGTTAAAAGAACCCCACAGTTTTGCTTGCAAGTATTAAAAGTAAACCTTCTCCTGAAGGCTCACTCCTAGGTTAAACTGCAGGTTACATTCACAATTTTGTCTTGCTAGTTTTAATTTATCTACATTATGTTGTTGACTTACTCTGGTGGCTGTAAAGAAAAGATTACCATTCTCAAAAGTGCTTACAACTGTAAAAATAAACACATGCTTTGCATGAACTCTTTGCATTAATGGTTGAAGATGGCACAGTAGATAGGAACACCACCAAAAAAATGGTAGTCACTAGTAATTTTTTGAAATTCTATTTCCTGGTAAATGCAATGCACAAAAATAAAAAATTATATTCAATGAAGGTGCAACATATAGTATGGGGCAACATGAAATTGTACTGTTCCCAGGAATTGCTTCAGGTTATATTCTGAATCAAATCAGTTCTATGCTTCTAGGAGAGTAAATTAGTTTAGTTACTATACTACCCAGGGAAAGAATGTAGCATATGTTATACCAGATCGCCTGGTCTGTGAATACAAAATATGGATAAAGCTAAACCTAACACCCTCTTACACCCTATTACAGGAAAAAAAATGAGAAAAAAATCTACTACTTTGAAGTACAAAGAGAAAGATGTTTGCTTTTCTTTTAAAATGAAGGATATTTTTCTTTCTCAAGTGTATTTTATACTGTATATTTCAAAATTTCTCTCCAAGTTATCACCATCACTCTCGTTATTTCTTGCTACTGTCTGCTAAAATATTGATTTGTGATATACCCATTTCTTGTGCCTGAGGCTGTTCTACTTCTTTTTCTGCTCTGCATAAAACTCAGTGTGGGTAACAGTGTCAACCAGAGATGGCTCTTTTATCCTACTGGCCAGTATACCTATTGAATTAAAAAACCCAATCCTATGCCAGCTGTGTATACCTGCTGTGCCTATAACAGCGTGCTTTGTCTGAGCTTTATAATCCTTCTCTAATAAGTTTGACAGAAAGAGATGTTAACAAAGTAAAACACGTAGGGCTTAAACAACTCATTAAAATATTTTCTGATTATAGCCCACCTGTAGACGTAATTAAAACTAATTATTAGAAAACATCCTAATATCCATTTTTGTATATTCTGCATATTTGCTCTGGACACAGATCAATAGTAAATACTAAATTAGCAATCACTTTAAGTCTGTGTTTTTACTTTCTGGGGCATTCATTGGAATAGAATTCTTAATTCCACAGAAGGGCTCTGTGGCTTTCTTTCCCAGTCAGCCTGTCTGTGAGCCTTTTTAAATTGTGCCCTCAAGTTTCCTCAAGGAAAACACAATTCCCATAATCCCTAATAAACTTCTGTTGCCTCAGGGTGTAAAAAATGTACCTATGTCCCTGATTCCCATGTCCCTCGTTCCCATGTCCCTGCCGCTAACACTGCATTCATTTGCATCTCTGAGACAGCCTAAACTTTGTTCACATGTTAGACATTTAGAACATAAATTCCCATTGGTCTTATCAGCAGTTCAGCTAAATCATTGTTAATTGAACTCTTGATAGGTGTTTGGGAGGCTAGTGGAGCTGGCGTCTGTATTAGAAGCCTTACGGCCACTTCAGGGTCAGCTGAAGCCACACTGGCTCTGAAGAACTCGCTTTCTGCAGTAGCTGTATACACATAAGGCCTCAGAAAGGTTATGTCTGGTACTAAGCTCAAGATTTTTAAGATCAAATTTCATTAGATTCAGTGATGAATACTTAAATTTTTTTACTGTTGTAAGATACAGTTGACTTGCACTGGAGATAAAATTCTGCACTAAAGGCAAGTGCCTGAGTAAGCAGAAGAGGAATGTAGATGGACAGTAGGATGTTTCCCTGTTGCTACCACAGTATGCAGCTGAGGTTATGACTGATCTTTTTAATGTTGTCTCTCCAGAGTAGCAATGCCTAAGAGGTCTCCACAAGGAGTGAAGATAACCTCCCGGTTTCTCTTGTACAAATCTTATTAGGAAGCCCACTTTGCCACACTATTTATCATCTTGATGGAAATGACTTTTCTGTCTGCTCTGCCTATGAATAAAATCAGCAGCCATGCAGAGGGGAGAAAAAAACAATATAAGACAGCAACTTACTATGTCCTTTTCTTATCCCAGTATTTGAAGAAACATGGATAAACACTCTGTTTTCTATTTTAGAGCATCCAACTAGGATTGTTTAATTAACTTAAGTACAATGCCCTACCTGCGCATCTTCCTAAGATGACAATAGCACTTGCCTCCTATGTGCTAACATCTCTCCTCCACTGCAGACTGCATGAAAAACATGGTGATTGCAACCTTTCTAACCTAACAAAACTAATGATAAAAGACATCATACGGGGGTGCATATTTTATTGATCTTGTATAGATTACCATAAAATTACTATAAATGTGTATATAAAGGCTACATAATTTTTCCTCTCAGGTCTGGGGTTTTTTTTTTTTCATAATGATGTAATTGGTTTTGTTTATAGATAAGTAGGATGCAGTGGAAGTGATGTATGGTAGGAACACCAGCAACAATCTTCTGGTTCTCTCTCCAACACAAATTTTCTACTTTTAACTCTATTTTATGGAATAGAGAAAATGATGTTATCAGGAGTTACTGTGAAACTGACTGTGATAACTCATATGGTAACTATGCTATTATTGCTTGCCACCAGTATAATTACATTCTCTGCCATGATATATCTTGTATTTGTATATAATTTAGAAAGCCAGTGACAGATAACATATCTATCTAATTCTTCAAGAGTGAAGGATTGAACTGCATATTAAAAAAAAAAAAAAAAAAAAGCAGCTTCATAAGCAATGCCAGAGGGTGAAGAATGCTGTAAACCTTTCTTTACATTCCTTACAGGCACAGCCAAACTTTTGAAGTCATGGAGCATATAATAGGCCTCAAACAATTAAGACATATTAATTTGCCAAGAATAAATGTAGTAGCAAACTTTAACTTCAGTCATGAGAATTGCTTCCAAGTGCACCCTTGTTAGATGGCTCATGGCAATTACAATCCAGTCATTGACTACAGTACATCTAAGACAAATATTTTTAACAGAGAATGTTATCATAGACCAGAAAATGAATAGAGAAATCATTGACGTTTTGCACTGCCTCCTCCTTGCCCCCTGGTCAATATTTATGTGATCTTCTTCTTTATTTGGAGTTGAATCTGAAGAAGGATTAGCCCTATTGAATGGCAATAATCTCTTCCCAACCTGTAATAGGCACAAGTAATGAACATGAGACTACTCAATAACTTGTCTGTGCTCTTCAACCTGGGCAGTCACCTTGTGTAACAAAAAGTGCTTGTGGTACATGCAGACACATGCATTTCCATGGACAAGCTTAAGTCTGTTTAACTCAAAGGAAGAGTTTTTTCACAGTTGCCGGGAAAGGGAAAGGGGTACAGGGGTGAATATTGGAACAACACGAGTGTCTCCTATCTTCTCATCCCAATCCATTTCTTCAAATTTCGGATGCTCTTGTTTCAGATTCTCACATATGAGTAGTATGTTATGCACAGTATAAATGTTTAGAGGCAATGTTAAAAAAACCATAAAATTATACTATGGGTATATATTTTAAGCATTAAAAAGAAAGCAATCTTAAATTTGTCTTATAGAAATGTGGATGAAACCAAGTGTGCCTAAAATGAAGTGATATGTAGATTGCTTCTTTTCTTAATTGTTCAATCTGTCTACCCTCTGCTGATACACCTCAGTCTCTAAGAGAGAATATAAATCTAGATAACACTGGACATGAGCCAGCATGAAAATTTCCACACCATGTGGAAATGTTAATCCGAAAATAATGGATGATTATTTACCATAAGACACCAGACCTAATCTGAAACATTCATTATTGTCTACATTTAAAAAGTATGGGAAAACAAACTTGGATGATAAAAATGCAAGAAAATCAGATCTTAGTAATAAACCAGGAATAGTGTCCATTCACAATTTACAAAATGAACAGTTTGTGTTCTTCCACTTGCATAATTTTAAACATTCATATAAAAATATATTAGAGAAATTCTGTCTTGGTCATTAATTTTCTTTGGATAGCTTGGATTTTTTCACCCTTATTTCATGGTATAAAATTTTTAATTACTTTTCAGATAATTTTTTTCATTCTCTACAGGAAAGAAAAAGTGCTAACAACAGTAATTCAAGATCAGCATTTAAATTGTTGTGTTCTCAGCTGGACTGAAGTGATTTTATTCAAGTACAGTAATTGTCAGATTCCAGCTCTTACCTCTCAGCATGCTGCCTCAAAAATTAACTGGGTTTATACTATACTTGCACAGGCAAAAATCCTGTAGTCACTGTGGCACATCAGTGTTGGCCCCAGCAGTGGACTGGCAATACTCCTCACTAGTCACACTGAATGGCTGCATACTCCCTTCTTCACAGAACCTAAATTTGTCACAGATTAACAGTAGAGCAACATTTGACCACACTGGTCCAAGAGTTTTTGACACATCTTTGAAACTGAAAGCTGTGACCATACAAGAACTGACAGAGATCAGATTTCTCAAGCTGAGAGAACTGCAGGCAGTCAGGTGAGTATAGCCTGTAAAGGTTTTCTAGCCAGTTATGAGCTCTACAAGTTACTGGTGTATGATTTCTTTTACTCCAAATTTCTTTATTGTACTTAAGTCTGATCCATACAAATACAGAATGTTTTATCATGGCTTTGGCATAAGACATGTTTTAGGTACACAACCATTCATGATACCGCCAGTTTGTCTAAGTGTGATGTACACTTAAGCCAGTTTCATCAATAATAAAATCTGGTGAGACTGTTAATTGCTGATGATAAAGTGCTAGAGAAAGCCTGACATATTCTTTCCCATTATAGACATGCTGCCTCTGCTTGAATACTTTTTTCTCTTGCTACATTTAAATCCTGTTTCTTTATTAATCAGTTAATCAATTACAAATGTCTTGTATTTAAGTTTCTCACTTTCCACATTCTAATTTATGTCACATATCTTAACATAAAATTGTAGAGCAATTTTCCAAAAGTGGCTTGGAACAAGGAATAGTGCCTTCTATACCAGGAGAATATTTTCATTCTTTTAATCTGCTACCTTGTTATTCAAAAAGCACATTATATCTGGATAAGATTCTACTCCACACACTCAATATGAACATTTCAAAGTAAAATAAATTAAAACCAAAAAGCCTCCTAAAAACAAAGAAAAAAAACAACAACAAAAAATCAAACAAGAACCCAACCCCCCCCGCAAAAAAAAAAACACCCAAAAACCCCCAAACAGAACAAAAAAACTCCAAAACAAAACAACAACAGCAGCAACAACAAAAAGTTGCTACTAAGAGTACATGTACAGGAGCAGCAGCAGCCACAGGAGCAGCAACTAAGTCCAGGGGTGACTTGCTGGATCTGTGCAGTGGGATTCCTGAACTTAGAGATACCCAATCAGCTGCTGAAAGCCATTGTGGACAGAAAAGCTCTTACAAGCAAATCAGACATGGAGAGAGTGTTGTCAGGAATGCCCTGCAGGAGATTTAAACAGCTCTGGGGGGCACAAGCAAGCAGGACTGCAGCAAACAGGGTGGGTAAACAGGACACAGCACATCACAAGGACATGGTGTGGCATTTTGCAAGGCAGTTCTGGCAGGCAGTTCACAGAAGTAGAGCAAACTTCTCCACCTAGCACGTAAGGAGAACGTGGGGAGTCATCACCCACCCAACTAGAACAGGACTAACAATGCTTTATGTTTGGTCAAAAGGCACCATCAGGTGGAACACAGTGACCTGATGGATCTCACAAATTAACATGCAGTTGTCCTGGTCCCAAGCTGCAGTGAGTGCAGAGGTTGTCACTGATGCTGGAGAACAGCGAAGGCAATTCCTGTTTGGGTGTGAGCAGGTGGACAATCTGCTCAGCCTGGTATCAGAGCTCAGGGAAAGTAGAAAGGTCAAGGAGTATCAGGAAATGTGAGAGGAGGGGTTCACTGAGCTGTGACAGGCATGCCCTTTTGAAGGAACTCCAGCAACAGGTGGAGGTGCAGGAAGCAGTCAAAAGACAAAGATACCATGAAGGCTGAGAGGGAGAGCTGGTTCCAAGCCCAGTGGAAGGGAAACCACAGCCCACTGAGGAGAAGCCAAAAATTCATCCCTTGGAACACATGGAAAGGAGGGAGAGCATTAACACAGGGGATTGGGAAAAAGTGGGGGGGAAAAAAAACAAGAAACAAAAAACAAAAAACAAAAACAAAACAACAACAAAACAAAACAAAACAAAACAAAACAAAACAAAACAAAACAAAACAAAAAAACCCCAAAAAACAAAAAACAAACAAAAAAAAAACAACCAGAAGGAAGAGGAAAGGAACTAGCTAAAGGAAGGGACTTTCTTCAAAACCAGACATTTCCACTCAGCTGGACATCCTCACCCAGAACTGCATTGTAGCTCTTCAGGATAATGAGACAACATCCATTGCACTGGAAGAACAGCCAGAGAAAACTGCAGCAGTCCAATCTGCTCCACAAATAAATCAACAACAAGTTCAAACAAGAAAAGGAGGTGGAAGATAGTAGTGGGTGCCTCTACTTTAAGAGGCACAGAGGCACTCCTCTGTTGGCCTGACATACTTTCCTTCCAGCCTGTGCTGCCTTCCAGGAACCTGGATCAGGGAGGTTAGTTGAGAAGCTGCTAAGCATAGTAAAATCCACTGATTGTTATCCACTGATAGTTTTCCATGTGGGGACAGGGGATATATCCAGCAGCAGTCTGGGAAGCACTAAGAGACACTTCAGAGCCCTGGGAGAGGTGGTAAAGGGTTTTGGGGCTGAGGTAGTTTTTCATTAATCCTCCAGGTCAAAGAAGAGGAAATGACCAGTGAAATCTGACAGGTCAACAAACAGAACAGTGGTGGTGTAGTCAAGGTTTCAGTCACTGGGACCATGGAACTTTGGCAGTCCTGGTGTACTGGGGCCTGGTGGGTTCCATCTGAAAATGAAGGGAAAAAATACATTTGTTCAGGGATTTGCCAGGCTAGTGAAGGGGACTTTAAACTAGATTTGTAGGAGAAGTGAGGCACCTATCCATCCCAATCCTGCCAGTCGGATGCCTGTAATGGGCAGCCAGAACAGTGTAAAGGCATTCCAGATACTCCAGCCAGCTAGTCAGCTTTATTCAGGGCCCGGCTCAGATGCCTCCACACAAACACCTGTAGTATAGGGAACAAACAAGGCGAGCTAGGGATGTACGCACACCTACGTGGATATACCTTTGGCATCACGTGGACATGGTTCGATGGCTCCTATGACTGAAGCATTGAAATAGAAGGTTTTAGGCTTTCTAGGAAAGTAAATCTAGGGAGACAAAAAGAGAGAGTAGCCCTAAATGTCAGTGACCAACTGGAGTGTATGGAGTGCTATCTGGGGAAGGATGAGGTGCTAACCAAGAGCTTGTGGATCAACACTGAAAGGAAGGCAAGGACAGGGGATGCTATAGTGGGGATCTGCTACAGGCCACCCCATTAGGAGGATGGTGTGGATGAAGCCCTCCGAAGGCATATAGGAATGGCCTCATGCTCTCAAGCCCTGGTTCTCCTGGGGGATTTTAACCCCCCTGATACCTGTTGGAGGGACAACACAGCAGGGTACAAGCAGTACTGGATGTTCCTTGAATGTGTCAAAGTCTACTTCACTACACAGATGACTGAAGAAACAGGAAGGAGAGGTGCCATGCTGGACCTTGTGCACACCAAGGAGAAGCTGGTGGGGAAAGTCGTGCTTCAAGGCAGCCTTGTCTGCAGTGAGATCACGAGATGTTGAAGTTCAAGATCATCAGTGTGGTGAGGAGGGCATGTAACAAGCTCACTACCCTGGACTTCAGGAAAGCACATTTTGGCTTCCCCATGGACCTCCTCAGTAGAGTCCCACAGGACAGAGCCTTGGAAGACAGAGGTGCTCAAGAATGCTGGCTGATATTCAAGGATTACCTCCCCCAAGCTCAAGATCAATACATCCCAACAAGAATGAAATCAGGCAAAAATGCCAGGAGGCCTCTATGGATGGATAAGAAGCTTCTGAGCAAATTCAGAGCAAAATAAAAGAAGCTTTCAGAAGCTGACTTCTTTAGACATGGAAAAAAAGGAAAGACAACACAACACACAACAACCATCTTTATATTTTTCTTTTCAAAGTAACTTTATTTTTTCTAATGACTTTTGAATTCAGGATCTCTATGACTTCCCAAGAAAAAAACAACTGAAAGCTATTATTATAAAAACAGATGGGTTTTTTTATATGGATATCTAGAAGAAAACCATGTCATATAGATAAGGAAAAAATTAAATCCCAATATGAATTTATATTTGATGAATTTGATTTGCTGACTTCTGAGAATCCCCTGGATTTGTGTAGCCCCATCTCAAATTGTTTCAGCCAATCTCAACTATGTTATCAGTTTAGCAAAGCTAAGTATTTTATAGTAATAATTTATTCTCTAATTAATTTCTTAAGTTAACTTTTGAGAAAGACTTGA
>VYXC01012599.1:2802-15134 GCA_013397175.1 Platysteira castanea | reverse complement strand
AACATAGTTTAATAAATTCAGTGCTCATGTAGCTTACATATTCCTCAGTGGTATGTTAATGTAGATATTAATTAGCTTCAGATAATGTGAGAGAATTTTTATAATTAACTGTGTGAAAGGCATATAGATACTTTTCCACTGAAAAAGACGGAATTGTGTTTGAAAACTTGCTTTAATATCCTTTAGAAATAAGAATCGCCTGCTCAGCAGCCAATGTCTTAGAAGATGTGGAAAAGGATGTTTGCTGTCAGTAAACATTAGGAATAATTAGCATTGGGAGGAGCTCAAGTTCTTTGTAACATGAGTCTGGAAAACAAATGTAAATGAATATTTATATCCAAGACAAATTTATACTAACAGCAGTACTCTATATAGTACTAAACTACTATTTCACATTATCCAGTATTATCATGTGTGTCAAAGCATGCAGTCATGTCAAATGTATGGTCTGTGAAGGCCACTTGTGGTTTTGTAAGCTTTAATTTATGGTTTCCCATGGCAACTGTTAAAGACAGAAAAAAGGGTTATGAATTGAGAATTGTCCCTGGATCATGTCCTGTGAGTTTAATGTGAAGAGTTTAAATTTTTTGGAGAAGATAAACAGCCTGTTCTCCCAAGAACAGATCTTTTCCTTGATATTCTCCTCTCAGTTGTGTGTTTTATCACAGAGGTTGGTGGTAAGTTATTACACTACTGGAAAACAGGAAAGGAACTCAATAGTTTGAAAGCCTGGGTGAATAGCTAGCAAAAGATAGTATCCCTACCCATGTAGGTGCCTCAGTGTCAAATGAAAAAAGGAAAGATGGGGAACTGAGAACTAGCTACTCCTTATTTCTACCTGAGTATATATGTTAATCTTGATGCAAGCTTAAGGTAGTTGAGGCTTGATCCATTTCAACCATTTCTGGTCTCTGTTTAAATGGCATGTGAATTAAACTAGGAGAGTATCACACTTCATTTTTAATGCTTCTGTATTGCCAGAAGATTCCCATAAATATGTGTAGTCTCTGGGACTCCTTTGTACTAAACTAATTTCTAGTTTGGAAAAAAAGAAAATTGATTCTATACTTCTGCAATAGCAAAGCTGCAGAGAACTGAGAATCTTTTCCAAAAGTAGCCTGTGACTTGTGAAATAATGTTAATGTTTCACACTAGAAAGATTGAGCTACCTCTCTAAAAGGTGAGTGTATATCACTTGCATCCCAGGGAAGACTGCAAAGGTTAACTTTAGTTTTCCCTTGCAGATGATGCTCTACATATGTATAGAAACGCTGTGCTCCATATCTAANCTCTTGCTGGCATTTAACTGGTATGAATGAAATGGATTGAGGTTCCCCTCAATGTAGTTTAGTTTTAAAAGTGACCCTATAGAAATAGCACCAGATATCAAAGAGGTTAAATTTGCTGTACAGAACTTAAAGGTTTTATTAATAAAATGACATTCACCTTGATAGAAAGAATTCAGTTTAATTTTACGTGCATGGTTATGACTTAAATATTCTGTAAATCAAGTTGTATACAGGTTCATTAGTGAAGTTGTTTGTCAAATAATGCTTTTAAATCATACTTCTGCAAATGTATTCCCTTCAGTGTGTTTAAATAGGTATAATTACTTGAAAGGGATCTATATCAACATATTTGCTTCCTGAAATAAGTTAGAATTTCACTTGGACTTCCAATAAGTTTGTCCCTAAATCTTAGGGTATTTAAATATAATAAAATGTTTATTCACTGAAATCTGTTATAAATTGGTGCACACAAGACTATTTAAGAAGCATTTTTGTTTTTCTTTTAATAATATATAAAAATTTTGTAGAATAGATCTACCCTGTGAAGACCAATAATACCTTTAATGATTGTGTCATAGTTGCTTAGCATTGTTCTTGTGGTTGATTATGATAAAACCCAAATTGTTGTTAAACATTTTATGAATCTTTGTGAGTTAAAGATGGTTTTATTTTTGGGGACTGTGGTGGGTTGTGGCCCAGAGTGCTCATTGTAAAGATGTAGTGGTAGGCTTCAATTTGTGATTTGTTTGCAGTAACTTTCTGCATTCTGAACATAGTTTAATAAATTCAGTGCTCATGTAGCTTACATATTCCTCAGTGGTATGTTAATGTAGATATTAATTAGCTTCAGATAATGTGAGAGAATTTTTATAATTAACTGTGTGAAAGGCATATAGATACTTTTCCACTGAAAAAGACGGAATTGTGTTTGAAAACTTGCTTTAATATCCTTTAGAAATAAGAATCGCCTGCTCAGCAGCCAATGTCTTAGAAGATGTGGAAAAGGATGTTTGCTGTCAGTAAACATTAGGAATAATTAGCATTGGGAGGAGCTCAAGTTCTTTGTAACATGAGTCTGGAAAACAAATGTAAATGAATATTTATATCCAAGACAAATTTATACTAACAGCAGTACTCTATATAGTACTAAACTACTATTTCACATTATCCAGTATTATCATGTGTGTCAAAGCATGCAGTCATGTCAAATGTATGGTCTGTGAAGGCCACTTGTGGTTTTGTAAGCTTTAATTTATGGTTTCCCATGGCAACTGTTAAAGACAGAAAAAAGGGTTATGAATTGAGAATTGTCCCTGGATCATGTCCTGTGAGTTTAATGTGAAGAGTTTAAATTTTTTGGAGAAGATAAACAGCCTGTTCTCCCAAGAACAGATCTTTTCCTTGATATTCTCCTCTCAGTTGTGTGTTTTATCACAGAGGTTGGTGGTAAGTTATTACACTACTGGAAAACAGGAAAGGAACTCAATAGTTTGAAAGCCTGGGTGAATAGCTAGCAAAAGATAGTATCCCTACCCATGTAGGTGCCTCAGTGTCAAATGAAAAAAGGAAAGATGGGGAACTGAGAACTAGCTACTCCTTATTTCTACCTGAGTATATATGTTAATCTTGATGCAAGCTTAAGGTAGTTGAGGCTTGATCCATTTCAACCATTTCTGGTCTCTGTTTAAATGGCATGTGAATTAAACTAGGAGAGTATCACACTTCATTTTTAATGCTTCTGTATTGCCAGAAGATTCCCATAAATATGTGTAGTCTCTGGGACTCCTTTGTACTAAACTAATTTCTAGTTTGGAAAAAAAGAAAATTGATTCTATACTTCTGCAATAGCAAAGCTGCAGAGAACTGAGAATCTTTTCCAAAAGTAGCCTGTGACTTGTGAAATAATGTTAATGTTTCACACTAGAAAGATTGAGCTACCTCTCTAAAAGGTGAGTGTATATCACTTGCATCCCAGGGAAGACTGCAAAGGTTAACTTTAGTTTTCCCTTGCAGATGATGCTCTACATATGTATAGAAACGCTGTGCTCCATATCTAACTTTGTACATACTTATTTTCATTTGTAAGTGAGTGATAGTAGGCAAACAAGTATAACTATTTTTCTCATAAGAGGATGACCTAAAATATATAAACACTTATTTTGGGATATTTTTAAATGTTTAATTTTTAAGTAATTAAAAGATATAGTGATGATAATCCCATTTCAGTGGGGTTTTAATGTTTTTTTTTAACATATGTAAAACTGTAACATTTAAAATGTAACTTATCTGCGTTTTAAAATTCATTCCCTTGCTAGAAACAAATGGATACTTCATTGCAAATTGTTGCAGTTGAACAAATTATGAAAATAAAGTACTCAACATGNTTTTTGTTTTTCTTTTAATAATATATAAAAATTTTGTAGAATAGATCTACCCTGTGAAGACCAATAATACCTTTAATGATTGTGTCATAGTTGCTTAGCATTGTTCTTGTGGTTGATTATGATAAAACCCAAATTGTTGTTAAACATTTTATGAATCTTTGTGAGTTAAAGATGGTTTTATTTTTGGGGACTGTGGTGGGTTGTGGCCCAGAGTGCTCATTGTAAAGATGTAGTGGTAGGCTTCAATTTGTGATTTGTTTGCAGTAACTTTCTGCATTCTGAACATAGTTTAATAAATTCAGTGCTCATGTAGCTTACATATTCCTCAGTGGTATGTTAATGTAGATATTAATTAGCTTCAGATAATGTGAGAGAATTTTTATAATTAACTGTGTGAAAGGCATATAGATACTTTTCCACTGAAAAAGACGGAATTGTGTTTGAAAACTTGCTTTAATATCCTTTAGAAATAAGAATCGCCTGCTCAGCAGCCAATGTCTTAGAAGATGTGGAAAAGGATGTTTGCTGTCAGTAAACATTAGGAATAATTAGCATTGGGAGGAGCTCAAGTTCTTTGTAACATGAGTCTGGAAAACAAATGTAAATGAATATTTATATCCAAGACAAATTTATACTAACAGCAGTACTCTATATAGTACTAAACTACTATTTCACATTATCCAGTATTATCATGTGTGTCAAAGCATGCAGTCATGTCAAATGTATGGTCTGTGAAGGCCACTTGTGGTTTTGTAAGCTTTAATTTATGGTTTCCCATGGCAACTGTTAAAGACAGAAAAAAGGGTTATGAATTGAGAATTGTCCCTGGATCATGTCCTNCTAGTTTGGAAAAAAAGAAAATTGATTCTATACTTCTGCAATAGCAAAGCTGCAGAGAACTGAGAATCTTTTCCAAAAGTAGCCTGTGACTTGTGAAATAATGTTAATGTTTCACACTAGAAAGATTGAGCTACCTCTCTAAAAGGTGAGTGTATATCACTTGCATCCCAGGGAAGACTGCAAAGGTTAACTTTAGTTTTCCCTTGCAGATGATGCTCTACATATGTATAGAAACGCTGTGCTCCATATCTAACTTTGTACATACTTATTTTCATTTGTAAGTGAGTGATAGTAGGCAAACAAGTATAACTATTTTTCTCATAAGAGGATGACCTAAAATATATAAACACTTATTTTGGGATATTTTTAAATGTTTAATTTTTAAGTAATTAAAAGATATAGTGATGATAATCCCATTTCAGTGGGGTTTTAATGTTTTTTTTTAACATATGTAAAACTGTAACATTTAAAATGTAACTTATCTGCGTTTTAAAATTCATTCCCTTGCTAGAAACAAATGGATACTTCATTGCAAATTGTTGCAGTTGAACAAATTATGAAAATAAAGTACTCAACATGCAATTGTGTAAATTCTATTAAAACAAAACAAAAAAAAGCTTTACTGAGTAATCTAGTCTTCAGTTTATTTATTTGATTTATCTGCATGGTCAATTGTGGCTGTCCATGTATCTGTAGCATATGGGCCACAGTTCACGTTTGCCTTAGCAACAGCCGGGATAATAGTGCTGTCTGAATACTGTAGTAGAAAGCTTTGTATTAAAGCCTCAGAGAAATTGAAGGCTATAATTAGCCTTTTCTTTCACAGTAGTGAGTTTTAGATCCTTAAGAAAAGAAGATGGTAGTCATTTAGAGTCAAGTGCTTGGAGAATAAAGTCCATAGAAGGTAAGCAGAACATCTGTAGGTTGGATACAGAGATGGAAGGATTCAGTGTTGATTGTTGTGGTGTGTTCCTGTGAGGACTCATCTAACTGTGGAGCAGTTCTTGGGCCTTCTCCAAATGCCCATAACATAGCTTGGCAGTTCAGTCAGTAACTTGGAACTGTGTGGCCTAAGACTTGCTTCTTTTTTATTTTAGCATATCAGTTTAGAATAGAGATGTATTTATAGGATGCATGTGGGGTTTTATTAATAAAATGATATCTGCAACTCATACAAATAAAGAAAATTCACAAATGTGAAAATGCAGTTTTTGTGTTTTAGTCATTAATTGATGACCAACTTTCTCGCATTGGAAGGTGTGACTTACTCTTATAAATCATGAAAAAATATTTGTCATATATTAATGAATAGCAAAGTAGTAGCAGTGCATTTATCCTCTTAGATTTTACCAGTCATTTATTCAAGGAAGTAATTTTAAGACAACTTTTTTCTTTTACTATGTAGTTTGTTGCCATATTTTTTTTGTCAACCTCATTACCTCATTGCTTTTGTGAGAGCTTATAAATGTGATATAATTTCAATATGCTTTCCAAAAAAGGCATATGAACACTTCAGCAAGTAGCTAGAAACAGGTTTAACTAAACAAAAATAAACTGTTCCTACAGTGAGACTTATATTTCTGCATTTCTTTGATGTTTATTTTTAATATTCTACTTAAATAAAAATGTTTTTTATCCTTTTTCATTAGTGAAGTCTTACTCATCTCTCCTTCTCCCTCCTCAATTTTGAAATCATCTGTTTAATCACTAACTCACATAAGGCAATGAAGAAGCCATATCATGAAAGATCTCTCTGGAGGGGGGAAAAAATTAAATTCTTGTTCTGTTTTACTTTGAAGCACTGACAGAAGAGGTTGGTTGGGTGGAGTATGAATCAGGCTGTTTTTCTGTGGTTTGTGTGTTATAACAGATTAGCAAATGAGAGCTTTGCAAGTGTGTGAAGTGAACAAGATGGAAAGACTTTAGTTCTTTTCTTATCTTGCAAAATATGAACAGACATATTTCAGCTTAGGTGAGGTGGGCAAGTTTGTGGGAGAAAACTTGATATCTGAGGAGGCATGTTTGATGATTTGCAATAGTTTGTTTTACAGTATTGCATTTTTTTAAATAAAATATTTCAAAATTATTTAGGAATACTGATTTTCAAAGTCTGTTACTAAAATAGGTCTTGAGAAATGCTTTAACTGATTGGAAGATATTAACAATTATGATGATTAGAGAGATAGAGCCCTTCTCCTATGAAGACGGGCTGAGAGAGTTGGGGCTGTTCAGCCTGGAGAAGCTTCCAGGGAGACCTCATAGCACCTTCCAGTGCCTGAAGGGGGCTGAAAAGAAAGCTTGAAAGGGACTCTTTACAAGGGCATGGAGTGACAAGACAAGGGAGAATGGTTTGNCCCATGGCAGGGGGATTGGAATGAGATGGTCCTGAAGGTCCCTTCCAACTCAAACCATTCTATGATTCTATGAAATTTTAGTATAATAGAACAGACAGGATAGCTCTGCAAGAATCTTTTTGTTTCACTACATCTCTTATTTCCTTGGATTTTGGGGAAGTATGGAGCTGGGTTTGTTTAGTCTGGAGAAAAGGAGGCTCAGTGGGGACCTTATTACTCTCTACAGCTCCCTGATAGGAGATTGTAGTGAGGTGGGGCTGGTATCTTCTTCCAAGCCTACAGTGAGAGGACCAGAGGAAGCAGCCTTAAGCTGAGACAGGGAAGATTCAGATTAGATATCAGAACAATGTTTTCTCTGTTTGGGTGTTCAGGCACTGGAATAGGTTGCCCAGGGAGGTGGTGGAGTCACCATCACTGGAGGTGTTTTAGAGGCGTCTGGATCTGGCGCTGGGTGATTACAGTGGTAGTGCTAGGTAGACAGTTGGACTTGATCTTACAGGTCTCTTCCAACCTTGATGTTTCTATGATTCTATTCTATCATTAGCATTTATGAATATATTGTCTTGTTTGCTTACTTGTGTTTACTTATAGTAATAATGTAAACAGTGTGAACCTTCTCTCTGTAGGGTATTTTGTATGGTTTTCAATGATATTCTACTCCACAGCAAAATAAAAACAACACATGGACTCTCTGATCAAATTTCCAGAAAAGTTATGTCAGAAAAAATATTTAGATTGACATTTGAAAACAACATAGTGATACTGGTGGAAGAAAATACATTCTAATTTAAGGTTTAGCACACTTTGATTTTAACTAGTGTTTCATTTTAGAAATATTTTAATGGTGTAAAGCCGAAACACCTCAGTTCTGTTATTTTGAAATAAAGTCTGTTTAAATGGAAACATTTTCTAAGCTATGTCCACTTTGACAATTGACAGTTTTCAGTGAAATTTTCTAATTAAAAAATTTCTCATTCAGTTTAATGAACATTTATCTGAGGGGAGGAGCTACATAAATCCTTTCTCTCTAGCCATTAATGGTGAGGGAAGTGGAATTTTCACCAATGTCTTTCCCTTGTACTTTCTTTATAAGGGCCTTATATGCTGTAATGTAATTTGAATAATGTTCTTAAATTTCTGGATATCAAATGATTTTTCTTTTGTACATATATAAGATAGCCATTAGATCTCTTACAGATTTTGCATGTGCTTCTTGTCTTACCTGTTATTTTATAGCTCCTATCACAGTTCATGTCAGAGAGCCTTAGACAGCTTTGATCTCATGGATTATTTTAAATTTTGCTAAATAAGCAGGTATACTAAGAAGATGGCTAGGACTTCTGGAGGAGGTTCAGTCATCTTGGCTCTAATGTGGATTTTTTTGATATCCCTTTAGCAAACAAATTCTGTTTACCAGATGTGAATTTAGAAAATGCAAGACAGAGGGTTAAGATGCCTATAGTTCAGTTTGTCACCTCTCATCCATAACCCTATCTACTGTGCTTTTTTTGTCAGGTTTGTATGATGGCAGTGGTCACATGGTTGTACAGCTTCCTATCTTCAAGACTGCTACCCCTAAATTTCCTTAAGCTTAAAAAAGTACTATATATACACTGATTATATCAAGGCCAGCTAGGGAAATTATGGCAGTCAGCAAAGTATAGCTTTATAGCTGAATTTTCTAATTTCTTGTACTGTAAAATTGGCAGTGTAGTTATAAAAATTTGTCAGCATTATACTTGGAGAGCATAAAACCCATTAATATAGGCTTTTGTGGATACCGTGTCATGATTTAACCCCAGCTGGCAACCAAGCACCACAACTGCTTTTCTCCCCCCTTCAGTATGATAGGGGAGGATTGGAAGGGTAAAAGTAAGAAGGGGGGGCGGAGCTCCAAAACCAGAGAGAAAAGTAAAACCCGAGGAAAACAAGTGATGCAAATGAAAGCAATTGCTCACCACCAACTGGCTGATGCCCAGCCAGTCCCTGAGTAGCAGCCCTGCAACAACCTGTCCCCTAGTTTTATTGCTGAGCATGATGTCACGTGGTCTGGAATATCCCTTTGGTCAGCCTGTCCTGGCTGTGTCCCCTCCCAACCTCCTACACACCCCCAGCCCCCTCCCCAGCATGGCTGTATGAGGAGCAGAAAAGGCCTTGGCTCTGTGCAAGCTCAGCAATAACAAAAATATCTCTCTATTATCAACCCTGTGTTTGGCACAAACCCAAACACAGACCCACAGCAGCTACTATGAAGAAGTCGAAGTCTATCCCAGCTAAACCCAGTACAACATGAAATTATCTCTTTTCAGAGTATAGGTTATTAGGAGTGACCATGCTTAGTCATCCTAATTTATTGAATACTTACTTTGTTTAGTCAGTTTGTTTACTGAAACAATAGTGCTTTCTCCACAATAGGTAGAGCAGAAGTTTTGAAATTTATTAGAATTTTATAGATATAGTTTATTCAGCACTGTTGAATTGTAGTGAGAAATAGTTGATATACAGGGCCATGATCTGACTCTAGAACTGGAAAAGTAAGGAAAATGCTTTTCTTTGATTAATAAAACCTCTCTATCAAGTTTTATTTACTTTTTGTGGTAAGAACCCTCCTTAACACTGCAGTTTAATTTATATATATGAAAAGGACAGTCTTTAAAAAATAGATTAAAAATCTGTGATAGTGCTGCTGTACATAATCATGATGTATCATTCTGGATTATATATTTCTCCCTTACCTTGTTTCATGTTTGAAGTGGAAAATGTAGAGGTTTATGCTTGTTTGTTTTAAATCATGTTACCAAATAGGTTGTCAAATGTAAGAGTTTAACTGATAAAAACACTGGTGGAATCTGAAATCCTCTAATGATTTTCTAGTTTTACAATGTTTCTTCTCTTAAACCTCATTTTGATAGTGCTCATCCAGCCACACCTGTAATTACAGCTTTAATTTGCCTAAACTAAAATACTTGTTAATTTAGGTACTGTTACTGGGGAGGTGTTACTGGCCAGAAATTTTCTTGATAGACTTCATAGCATTAATCCTGCTTGTGTTATCTGAGTGTGTGTCTATATATTACTAAAAGAACTGAGAAATGTATAATTTGAAAAACCAGGCAGAAAAAGCCCCCCACTGGCAGGCAGGTGAGCTGTGACTAACAAAAAACATCCCTTCTAATTCCTAAAAAATAGTCTTTCAGAATATTTGATTATTTTAGTATGATGTTAGTTGCCTTTCAGTCTATTTTCTAAAACTGTGGAGGACATATCTTGGTGCGCTGGAAATTACTTTTTTGTTTTCTTTTCTCATGAGGATTCCTCTATCCAACTGACTGTATTAAACCACTGAGGCAGATAGTACAAGACCAGACTTTAATATTAACAGCAATCTACAGAACTGTTCTCTGTACTTCAACTTACCTGTGCAGTATATGATCTTAGATTTTGAAGTTCCTAGCTTGAAGAGCAAGTGGTTAAAACATGGTAGGATGGTGTAAAAGGTAGTGGTATTATAAAAGAAAACAACCCAGAGCCTTGCAACTTTCAAAGTATCCAGCACCTATCAGCAGAAAGCATTCTGTACCCTTTATCTATCTAGTCAGGTATTGTTGCAGCGCGGATCCTGCAACCCTCCCTGAAGGCAGCTTTGTCCGTAGAAAGAATCAGGAACAATATTTTTGGTAGATGTTCATGGATGCTTTTATTTCTCTCACTGCATGGCAGCCAGGTGAGGCACAGACAGACCACCAAAGACCCAGGAATTGTGGGACAACCACAGTTTTCAGGGCAGGGAAAAAACCTATATCCAGTAAGGGACAGGATAACCTCAGGGAGCCAAGAAACCCCGTGTAACCATGCTTCAACTCCCATGGCCCATCCCCCAGGGGGGCACCTCCACATCTCACCCTTTTGTTTTAATTAAGAAGGTTTCTCTCAAGGGTTAAAGCACACCATTTGAAACAACTGCATAGACACACAATAACAAAAACCATTTCAAAAAAATGCAAGCCACCCCTTCGAGTCCCCAACGTCCAAAAAGAATCCTTCAGGAGCATTCCAGAGCTGGCAGGAAAGAGATGGAGGCTTTTTGAGCACACTTGGTGGAGAAACTAAGGCAGGAGAAGGTTTCCTTCATTTGTACCTGTTCGAATTTCAAACCAAGATAGTTATTTTCTTCTCTCCCCCTTTTTCATCCCCCCATAGGCAGAGGGGAATTTTGGGGAAATGGATTGGGAAAAACAAGGTTTTTTGAGGGAAACCATGGGTGGAAAAATGGGTTAGGGATTTGGGGAAACATAAACTGGGAATAACAGAAATATGGAAAGGTAGGACAGAGGTAGGGAAATTGTGGGGAATGGTGGCAGGCACTCAAAGATGTGTGACTTAGCCTTTTTGTCGTCACAGGAGTAGGTTTTTGGTTGTCTTGCTGTGTTGCAAGAACTTTTCCTATCATGTGCTTGTGTGGCTGCTGCTTTCGCACGGCCACTGCTCTGCCGGGGCTGCCCGGGCCCGTGCTCTCCCGCTGGGAGGTCTCATTCCCCCAGGGCGCAAGTGGGGCTGCGGCTGGGCGCTGCGCCTGGGGCTGCGGGGACTGGGCTGGGCTGCGCCGCTTTCTGCGCTCATCGCTGCCACCATTTTGCCGCCTGGGACTGTCACTGCTGCTTTTTGCTCTGGCCACTGTATTGCGCCCTCCGGGAGCGCGGGGTGGCCCCGCTCTGCCGCCTTTGTCCGCGTGGGGTCCGGCCACACCAGCCCCTGCGAGTGGCTCCGGCTCGGCACCCGTCTGGGTCCGGCGCGGCTCCACCCCACCACCTCCACGCGGCTTGCGGGAGCAGTCCGCTTGCAGCCGCGGCTGGTGGTGGTGAGCACTGCTTTTGTTGCCACAGTAACTGCCATTTCTCGCTCCAAGCCGCCTGTTCGTGGCCTCTGGGGCCACGACAGTGGCAGCCCTGCACTGCGGTCCGTTTTTGGCTGCCCGCATGGGCCGCCCCTCTGCCGCACGTGACCCACAACCTTCGTGGCGCCGGCAGTGCTGGTCCAGCGTTCGCGGCCGCACGGCAAGGGACCCCAAAATAGGGACAGAGCCTGTGGTGAGGCACGGTCTCTCGTGGGGGCCGGGCGTATTCTTCGCAGGCACTTCAGCTGGCATGGGCAGGGGAGACGCCGCGGCTGCAGCCACACGCTGGGACTGCTGCGAGGTCTCGGCCACGCGGTCGCCATTGTTTGTGGTCAGGGAGAGGGAGCAGGAGTAGCAGTAAGTTTCAAAGGGACGCAGCTGATGTGATTTAGGAGCCCCAGTAATCATATAATATTCACAGAAATATTCTTCCATTGGCACATATTTTGACTGAGACATCAATTCAGTCCAGACTTCTTCCCAAAAGCTCTTCATGAGAATTAAGTCCCGAGAAACATAAAAAAAGTTTTTATACAGCCAGTCCAGGAAGTGTTTCAGCTTCTCTTGGATT
>VYXC01012597.1:0-12652 GCA_013397175.1 Platysteira castanea | reverse complement strand
CTTTTAAACCAAGACACAGCGGCTCCTTGATCCTATGAANGCAGTGTCACAATGGCCCTGTGGTTCCATGAAGCCCCCCAGTGTCATAATGGTCTCCATGGTTCCATGAGGCTGTGTAGTGTAACAATGGTCTCCTTGTTTCTGCAGTGTCACAATGGACTCACTGTTTGATAAGGTTTCACAGTGTCACAGGGGTATCCTTGTTTTCGCAGTGTCAAGAGTGGACCCTTGGTTCCATGAGGTCCCACAATGTCACAATGGTCTTCTTAGTTCCACAGTGTCATGAAAAAGTTCCATGGGTTAATACACATTCAGGTGCAGGTGGGAACGCCCAGGTACCTCCCCTGTCTGATGCAAGACTCTGGGTCATGCTCAGTCATCTGATGAAAGCCTCAGAAATGAGTCTGGGGTGCTTTGGGGGTCACTGATAGTTTATGGCCCCTTCTAATGACATGATGATGTTCAGCGTGCTCCTTGTGTTGTGTTGTGTCCTTGACGTCTTGGAGCCAATTGTGCATTTCAAGGAGAACTGGCCTGATGGAAGCCATCACCTACCTCTGCAGGATCTGCTTTTTCCCAGCCTTTTCCCTGATCTGGATGGAAAAACCTTTGTTTAAAACATCACTCTTGGGCCATCAGGAACAACAGTGGGTTTGTCTGAACAAAGTTTGTCTGTCCTACCTTCTTGGATTCTCTTAACCCGTGTCTGCCAACTTTTTTACTTGGAGGAAGCAGAAAGACCCAGCGCTGAGCCCAGGCCTGGCACAGCAGGGCCTGTCCCTCGCGGGTGGCTCGGGGGTGTTTGTGGGGCAGTGGGATGTGAGGGGCAGGAAGGACAAATGCCACAAAACTTCAACCCCTGCCAGCCTCCTCAGGGAGGGCGAGGGAGACCCAAAGCGCAGCCCCTCCAAGGAAAGTTCCTCCTGTGGGGCCTCTCGAGGCAGTGCCAGAGCCCAGGGGACAAAGCCCTGGGTGCCCCTGGCCCTGCCAGGCCTGCCCAGCCCTCAGCCATCTGTCCTGCAGGCTGTGCCCCCTGTCCGTGCTGCCCCTCTGCCCTGGCCAGCTGCACGAGCCCATCTCGCCGTGCCCCCGGAATTTCTAACCCCGGCATCTCTGTGCCCTCCCTGGGGCCCCTGCACCCAGCACTGCCGGCTCCTGGCACACAGAGCCAGGGCATGCTCCAGTCTCACGCTGGGAGACCTTGTGCACCAAAATTCTACTCTTGGAGGGACTTTCTTTTTCCTGACCTCCAGCCTGAGCCTTCCAAGCTGCTCTTTGTGAAGGTTTCCTTCTCTTCCCACTCCCAAGAATCCTCTGAAACCAGCCTTGAAGCAGCTGCAGGATGAGCCCTGGGCCTCCTCTGCAGAAGGTGCAGCAGCCCAGGGCCCTCAGCTTCTCCGCACAGGCCCCAAGGCCCATCCTGTCAGTCCTGCAGAGCCTCTGCAGCTCCTCCTCACTGCCCCACAGCAGGGAGCCCCACACCCAGACACACCAGCCCAGATGTGCCCCCCGGGCCTGGGCTGCCTCTGGCAAGGGAACAGCACCAGGCACTGCAGGGCCCTGCAGACAATTCCTGAAGCACTTGCAGGGTGATCCTGCTCCCCAAGGGACGTTCCCATGGTGCCAGCCCAGGAACTGAGATGGGGAGTGGGGCCAGAGAGGAAAGGGCACCCAGGGATGGGCTGTTTGCAGGGGAGGGGACAGGGATGGGCAAGAGGAAGGAATGTGGAGCAGGAGAGAGGAAAGCAAGCAAAGGTGAAGCCAAGGAAAGGCTCAGGGCTGTTTGGGGGTGGCTGCCAGGCAGCCCTGGCTCTGAGCAACAAGGTCTGCAGTGGGACAGGACACTCCCAGCTGACGGGAACAAACTTTGTGGCTGCCTTCAGAGGCCACGACAAAGCTGAGTGGTTTCCCTGCCGTCCCCCAGGCCTTGCTGGCCCCAGGGGCTGATGGCATTTGTGCTCCCTCAGGTTCCTGTCCCCACACCCACAGCCCGGGGGTGCTGAGGCCTGGGCTGTGCAGTGCAAACAGGGGCTGCTGAGCCAGTGCTGCCGTGTCTGTGGCTGCAAGGCTCCAGCAGCTCTGGGAGCTGGGCAGAGGCCAGGGCTGCCCAGGGGGGATGTTGCTGGCAGGTGCAGGAGGAGGCTCGGGGCCGCTGCCCTGGGCTGTGCAGCGCAGTGGGGATGGATCAGGCCCTGCTCTGCTGCTCCTTGCCGGCTCCCGCAGGCACCTTGCAGAGCACCAGCCATGCTGTTTGCCCCCAGCCTGCCCACGGCCAGCCTGGGGCTGCTGCCGGGCCTTGTCTGTGCTGGCCATTGGCCCGGGCGTGTTCTGGAGAGAGCCTGGCCAAGGAGCCTGCAGCCCCCAGGCCCTGGCCTGAGGCGGCAGCGCTGCCCCAGCAGTGCCCAGGGCCTGTCCCTGCTGCAGCCCCGGCACTGCCAGCCCAGGCCTGGCAGCCACCCCGAGAGCACTCGGGCCCCACAGCAACACCAGGGCCAGCAGGGCAGCGGGGCAGTGCCACGGCAGCAGCACTGCCAACACCAAGGGCTGCTGCTCCTGCCCACAGCTGCTGTGCCCCCTGATCTGCCCCAGCTCTGCACACAGACATTGCTGCTGCAGCTCCCGACATGGGAACTAAAGGGGGATCTCTGCTGGAAACTTTGCTGGGAGATTCTTTGGTTCATTTAACGCCACCGAGAGCACAGCTCCTGACTGACACAGTCTGGGGCCACAGTGAGGGTGGAGAGAAACAAAATGAGAAAGGGAACAAACAGTGGCCTTTCTTTGAGGATGATATAAAAAAGTAAAGCAAAGGGGGGAAAACCCCAGAACCAAACCAACAAGAACTATCAAAGATTACTTTTATTACAAGTGATTTGCACAAATTGGCACCCAGTTTAGTGTTTCTGAAATTGTCCAGTCACCAGTCTCCAGAGGGCAGCCTTGAGCTCCTGGTTCCTCAGGCTGTAGATGAGGGGGTTCAGGGCTGGAGGCACCACCGAGTACAGAACTGACACTGCCAGATCCAGGGATGGGGAGGAGATGGAGGGGGGCTTCAGGTAGGCAAATGTGCCAGTGCTGACAAACAGGGAGAGCACAGCCAGGTGAGGGAGGCAGGTGGAAAAGGCTTTGTGCCGGCCCTGCTCAGAGGGGATCCTCAGCACGGCCCTGAAGATCTGCACATAGGAGAAAACCATGAACACAAAACAGGCAAAAGCTAAACAGGAACTAACAGCAAGAAGCCCAAATTCCCTGAGGTAGGATTTGGAGCAGGAGAGCTTGAGGATGTGTGGGATTTCACAGAAGAACTGGCCCAGGGCATTGCCCTGGCACAGGGGCAGGGAAAATGTATTGGCCGTGTGCATGAGAGCGTAGAGAAAGGCACTGGCCCAGGCAGCTGCTGCCATGTGGGCACAAGCTCTGCTGCCCAGCAGGGTCCCGTAGTGCAGGGGTTTGCAGATGGACACGTAGCGGTCGTAGCACATGATGGTCAGGAGAAGGGAAAATTCTGCTTTGATGAAAAAGAGAAACAGAAAGACATCCTGTGTAGATGTGCCTGGTGGCCCAGAGGGAATTGTGCATGGCCTTGGGGACAGTGGTGCAGATGCAGCCCAGGTCGCTGAGGGCCAGGTGCAGCAGGAAGAAGAACATGGGCGTGTGCAGGTGCTGGCCGCAGGCTCCGGCGCTGATGATGAGGCCGTTGCCCAGGAGGGCAGCCAGGGAGATGCCCAGCAAGAGGCAGAAGTGCAGCAGCTGCAGCTGCCGCGTGTCTGCCAAGGCCAGCAGGAGGAAGGGGCTGATGGAGCTGCTGTTGGACATTTGCTGTTTCTTAGCACAGGGTCTGTTCCGAAAAGGAAAGGACAGGGAACAATTAAGATAGCCCCCTCTGACAAAGCCACTCCAGTTTTCAAAAGAAATCAAGCAAAATTAAATCTCTTTCTTTTCACTGATTTGTGCTGGCTGAGGGTGGTGTGAGGAGCAGGAGCTCTGGCCATGTGCTGCCAAGGACTCAGCTTTGCTCTGCTGCACTGGGGACATGGAGCTGGTTTGTGACAGCTCTGACAATCACAAGGGATGTGACCTAGCTTTAATGGAAAAGTTCAATCTCTGCCCTTCTGATTCTGCAGAAGAGAGGCTTAGACTGTCCTGAGAACAATTTTGTCTGTAGATTTTATTTTCCACCATCACATCTGGGACATGTTCTTTTTAGGGGTAGAAATTGTCAGTCTTTTGACTGAAAATGTGGAGATTCTTGAGACGGGACAGGGAAAAGGGCTCAGCTCTCTGTGGCTTAGAGCAGAGCCAGGAGAGCTGCAGTGTCCATCAGTCTATTTCTCATCTCCCTGCACTTTCCCTTGTGCTGTATTTGCATTGATTTCACATAAATAAATCCTGCAAAAAATAAATCCCCAGGTATCTGCACTGTGGTGAGAGCAGAGAAGTGCTGCTTCAAAGGGCAAAACTGTGAACTCTCCTCTGTCCCAGTCCAGAGGTGCAGCTGTGATGGACAGAGCAGGACACAAGCCCTCCTGAAGAGAAACCAAGGGCTCAGAGAGGCAATGTCAGACTGATCTGGACAAGGCTGGAAAAGTGACACTGATGCTGCCTGTAAGGCACTATGTGCTCATTTCTGATACATTCTGTGTTATTCAGCTCTGAGAGAAAGAGATTTAGAGTTTCAGTGCTTCCTCCTAAACTGAGCTATGAATTTCTGTGTTCTACTGCCCACCAAGAAAAATGAGACCTCAAGACTGAAAGAACAGAATCTTTCCCTTTCGCCTAACCCCTGACTTGCTGTACTTCTTATAATGTTCCCTGGGATCTGTCATGGATTGGTCCTGGGGCTGGAAACAGTCCTGACTCCTGCAGCACCCACTGGGCATCAGAAGGAGCCTTCCCTGCCCTCCCGGGCAATGCTCCTTCCACAGATCTTCTCGGCCAGCGCTGGCAGCAGCTCCCCGGGCCGGCTGAGAGCTGCCCCTGGCAGGCAGCAGAGTCCCTGGCCAGCCCAGTGCCCGGGGCTGCAGGACCCTGCTCTGCAGGACAGCCCTGGGCACCCCTGGCTGCCCTCGCGGCTGCTCCAAACTGTCCCCCAACAGCCCTCCCCCCCGCCCGCCAGATCCCATCATCTGGGGCTGGGCCAGCTTTAGGAGATGCCTCCAGGACCTGTCCCTGCATTGCCCTGCACCCAGAGATTCACTGTGTCCAGGACTGCCAAGATTTCTCCGGCAGTGAGCTCTCAGTCATCCTCCCAATGCTGAGCAGCTTTGAGCTCTGTCTGTGCCCTGCTCCTGTCCCTGCGATGCCCTGGCAGTCCCCCAGCCCTGCTGGGCTGTGCCCAGGAGCTGCTCCTGCCCAGAGCTGTCTCTCTGCAGCACTGCCCTTGCCAGCAGCTGCCTCTGTGCCAGGAGCCCGGTCCAGCTCAGCAGCACAGACACAGCACAAGGACTTTAATGACCCTCTTGGGGCTTTGGTGCTGAGTCCTTGAACCTTAGACCCTGAGGAAAGTTGAAGAAACGTCTTGAGAAGTGTGAAAGTGCCCCTGGGGGGGATGGGCCTTTGAAGTGGAAGCAGGGTCGGATTACACGGGGGTTTCCAAGCTCTCTGATGCTATTGTGTCTAAATCCTGTTCGTCATTGGTCTTTTCAAATGTAACTCCACCCAGTGAATCCTGTACTTAAGGGGTGTTCACATGATTCTGGGCAGTTGTTGTAGTCGGTCTGTGCCAGGCCCAGCCATGAGGCTGTGAGAAAATAAAGAGCATCCATGAACATCTATCAAGATTATTGTTCCTGATTCTTTCCACGGGCCAAAGCTGTTTTCCGGGAAGGTTGCAGGCTAACCCCACTGCAACAGAGAAGCCAAAGTCCGATTCAAACTGTGAAGTTTCTTGTAGTGCTAATGGGTCCCACTGAGGCACATGACTGAGAAAACATCCCCAGAGCACGAAGCTGGAGGCAGTGGTGGCAGGTCACACAATCCCAGATCACTGAATCATTAGGGTTGGAAGAGACCTTCAAGATCATCTAGTCCAACAGTCAACCCAACACCACCATAATCACTCCTAAACCTTATCCCCAAGTGCCACATTCAGGCCCTCCTTGAACTCCACCACCTCCTTGGGCAACTTTTTCCAGTGACTGAACACTCTAACAGTAAAATTGTTTTCTAATATCTGAACTGAACCTCGCCTTGCCCAACTTAAAGCCATTTCCTCTCATCCTGTCACTTGAGACAGGGCAGAAGAGACTGAAGACTACCTGACTAAAACTTCTTTTTGGGCAGTTATAGAGAGCAGTGAGGTTCCCCTTGAGCCTTCTCTTCTCCAGACTAAAGAACCCCAGTTCCCTTAGCTGCTCCTGGCAAGATATGTTTTCTACACCCTTCCCCAGCTCCATTCCTTTCTGTGGACTCGCTCCAGCTCCTCAATGTCTCTCTTGCAGAACTTCTTGCCAAAACTCAACACAGGACTCAAGGTGGTGCCTCAGTTGTGCCCAGTGCAGAGGGACAATCACTGCCCTGGTCCTGCTGGCCACACTGTGGCTGATCCAGGCCAGGTGCCACTGGCCTTCCTGCCCACCTGGCAAAAAAATCCAGCTGGCTCAAATCCAGCTGGCTGCCAACCCGAACTCCCAAGTTCCTGCTTCTGAGCAGCTCTCAAGCCACTCCTTCCTCAGCCTGGAGCACTCCATGGGATTGTTGTGACACAAGGGCAGGACTTGGCACTAGGCCTTGTTGACCCTCACACTGTTTTTCTCAGCCCATCAATCCAGCCTGTCCTGATCCCTCTGCAGAGCTTCCTGCCCTCCAGCAGATCCACACTCCCACCCAATTTAGTGTCATTTGTGAACTTAGTGGGAATCACTCTCAATCCCCTCATCCAGATCATCAATAAAGATGTTAAACAGGACTGGCCCCAACACTGACCCCTGTGGTCAGCCACAAGTGATCAGCTGTTATGGACAGAGTGGGAGCTTCAGACAAGCCCTATCTTAGGCTAAGATTTTTGGATACAGCTTGAATTAGGTGGCCTGCACCTAAACCACTCTGGCTCACAAGTTCTAAGAGTGGCAGATCAGGTCTATTACGAAATGAGTTATTTATTGAATAGACAGGAGATAACAGACAAAAGGTCTTGAACAGAGTTACTTGCTACAGAGTATAAAACAAAAAATCTACTAGTAGATTACATAAAACAGTGCACAACATTACGGTACCTATATTAAAGCTAGGAAAGGAATAGTATAAATTAGGAGTCAATGTCACTTACCACTGAACTGGCAAGAGTGTGCACAGAGTCCTTTCACTCAACCCTCGAGAGAGTAACCACAAAACCAGCATCCTGACTTTGGGGGGGAAACCCCACGTGTTTCCAGGGAATGTGCAGAAGACTTCTGCTTTGTGAAAGTTTGGGGTAGCTTTTATAGTTTGTGAAGTAAAGTGTCTGTTAGAAATTCCAGCTTATCTTTCCACAATCTTCCTTCCACAGCAAGATGTTTATTGTCAGCTAGAAGTGTCACTTCCATGGCACTCAAATAACCACAAGACAAGTGGTCTTTAGTGAGTTATTTCACCAGTTAGCAAGCTCTTGTGGCAGGGAACATGTCCTGCTACACCAGTCCCAACTGGATTTAGTTCCATTCCCCACCACTCTCTGGGTTTGGGTGTTGCGATGGCCATTGGCGTCTGGTAGCCTGACCGAGGTGCCACAACCTTCCCAGACAGAGGTCCCGCAAGGGACAGCTTCCTAGGGGTCTCGGGCAGCCCTCTGGCCTCCGTGGTACCTCTGCAAGGGGACAGCCTGGGGCTGTAAGTGATCAGCTCTTAGCAGTGATTCCAGCTCAGTGATTTCAGCTCTGCCTTGCAAGGTAACCCCAGGCTGACACAGGGAAAGAGAGACAGGAGCACTGCGTGGGGATTCCACAGAGATAGCCTTTATTGTCCAGCACTCTGCCAAGGGGGCCAAGACAGTCACCTTTCTCCTGCACTGCCCAGAAACCGCACTTTTATGGGGGAAGGCAGGGCTGGTCCCAAACGGAGGGACCAATGGGTTACAAGGGATTTACATGTGCACCAAAGCATGGTGGGATCTCACCCTCACCTACGAAGACTGTTCTTTCCTTCCCAGGGACAGCTGAGTACACTTGTCACAGCCCACCCAGGAGGATCTCTAAGTGAGAGATATGCCAAGCCTATCCTTCTGCACAGGCTCTCACCCCAACCAAGCGGCCTTCCTGCAGAGGACAGTTGAGACAAGGCTGTGATGGTCCAATCAAGAGACATTTTCAGGGGAGAGACCTGGCAAGTCCATTCTCTTCAACAACTCCCTTTTCTGTGTTTAGTACAAAAGTGTTGCCCTGGATTTTTGTAAGCCTTCTGTTTTTAACCTTGGAGTCAGATTCTTTCTCACAGTTTCATGTAAATAATAGCCGATGTTTACTTAACGGTATTTTCTGTTTTTCATTCCTTTTGTGATATGACAACTTTGATGAGCACCTTTCTTCTCCAGTGGGATAGAGAAGGAAGTGACATGCTCTCCAATCCCTTGTGGAGTTGGGACGTGTATAAGAATGAGATAATGTAAATAAATCCATTCCAATTTCCTCCTTTCTGCTGAACCTGGCAGGTGTAAGAGCGTCTTTATTGTGTCTCCCCGGACACACAAAAGCATCCCCAACAGTTCTTTTAAAACAACAGAAAAGGCGTGAGAACATAAGTAATACAATAAGAATCACAATAAAAATCCACAAAGTTCCCTTAACTGAACATGAAACCCATCCAGTTAATCTCCATCATCCAAGAAGTTCATTGACCCAGTCCAGGTTGTTTTCTGTTTTTATGTCCTTTACTTGTTTCTTCAGTTTCTGGATGTTTGCATGGATGGATTTTGAGTGCGAAGAAAGGTTGAAGCAGCACATCCCCTCAAAGTCCTGGCAGCCATGTCTGTGGGCAAGCAGTAGGAAGTCTATTGCCACTCGATTTTGTAGGGATGCATGTCTGGTAGACTCCTCATCCCTTACAAGATCACTCAGGGAAGCAGAGGTTGTATTGGCCTGCTTACTAAGCCAACACCCCAGGTGATTTAGCTCACCAAGGGCTTTAGCTGCAGCTACCCAAGGAAGAAACAGGGAAACCACAATTTGTTTTCCTATGTTCCAATTGTAAATATGGCTGTCACAATTTTCCTCAAATTCAGAATAGGATCTCTTCTTGCTTGTTGATTCGCCCTTTTGTTTCCAATGATGTAATAATGTGATATTTGGAGTGAGGGTAGAAAGCTTGCCAAGGCTACAGGCACCCCCTGTAGACATGAGGGGATCCCAGCCCATACTCCACAGATAGGAAACATTCCCTGGGGCAACACTTTGGAGTGGAGTGAGGAGAGTATGCGACTGGTGTAATTACACCAGTTTGGATTATTATAGGCTTTGTTAATTGGTGATATGTCTTTTCTGTCTGTGTTTTTTGCCTGGTCAGTTTCTGGCCAATGTTGACTTGGTCATCTAAAGTAAAATTTGATACAGTATACTGCTTTGTAGGACCCCAGCGGGTCCAATTCTTGGGGTTCCTCGGGAGCATTTGGCAGAATCTTTGTCCACTCGTCCCAAATGTCTACAGGATTGGGCCTCTTACCTGTGGTGAGGAGGAGATCTGAGTTAGTGGTGGCCCAGCCATCTGCTACCAAGGGAATCCCTACCAGACACGTGGAGAGTGGGTTGTCTACACTTACCACGGACAGGCACAAGTTATCTTGTTTTCGTGTCTTTGCTAAGGTCACCCAAACATTATGGCTAGGCTGTGGCACAATCCAGCTGAGGCATTTGGTGGAGCAAGGAACATCCAGGCAGCAATGAGGACAGCACGAATGGAGATAAATTTCCTCTTTGGAGAGGGGTGGGGCTTCTGAGAGGGAATATAAGCAAAATTTGTTAGCTTTATCGTGGGCTGGGAGGGTTTATGGTTTAGGGAGGTTCTGGCAAGGGGGGTGCCAGGGGCACTGGAGTTCTTTAGGCTAAGAGGGGTGACAACATGTTAACCAGGGAGAAATTTGTGGCCAGACTGTGTCTGGCCTGTGGCTTGACTTATGCCACAGTATCGTTATCAGTTTTCTGTTTCGTCTGCTGACGGGTGATGGGACAGTCTTTTCTCTGGTCTGTGGTTGTTCGGCGATGCCTCTGTCTCCATGCAGAACTGATCTGGTTTTGAGGAGGTCCTGTATTTGACTCGGGAGAATTCTTGTTGGTGTTTGTGGGAGCAGTGTTTGCAGGGCCTAGGTATGGTTTTATGTTTTTTCCTGGGAGCCATTTTGGGCCAGATGGTAGTAGAACACAGGCATAACCCCTGCCCCAGGTAATTAACTGGAAAAGCCCAGAGGTCTGATGTGTTTCTGGGTCCTTTACTAGCACTGGCAGTTTCTCAGTGAGCTTAGCTTGGGTCAAATTTGAGAAGTGTCGGAGTATTGGGGGGTTAGGCTCTGATGATATACAATTTAGGAAGTTAATGACGTAGAGAGCCTTACAGAGTCTTTCAATGGGAGATCTAATTTCTGTTTCTCTCTGCTGCTGGTTGAGGACTCTTTTGATGGTTTGATGGGTCCTTTCTATAATAGATTGCCCTGTGGGATTAGCGGGTATGCCCTTCTTGTGTCTTAACCCCCACTGGTCAAAGAAATCTTTCAATTTACAGGAGGAATAGGCAGGCCCATTATCTGTTTTGATGTGTTCAGGAACTCCCAGGGTGGCAAATGCAAGGAGAAAATGCTTGATGGTGTGAGTAGCATTCTCTCCAGTGTGAGCTGATGCAAATACTGCCCCAGAGAAAGTGTCGACCAACATGTGCACATATTTAGACCTCCCAAAGGGTGGGAAGTGGGCCACGTCAGTCTGCCACAACTGGCAGCTGTTCAGGCCCCGGGGGTTGACCCCGGTACCCATAGATGGTATTTGATAGTTTTGACAGGTTGGGCACGTCGCAACAATAGCTCTTGCCTGATTCCTCGAGAACTTGAACATTCTGATGAGGGCAGGTACATTTTGACGATAAAATGCATGTGACAGCTTCACCTGGGCGAAGATGTCAGGGAGTTTAGCAGTTTCTGCCAACATGGCCAGTGCGTCCGCCCTCCTGTTCCCTTCTGTGATGGCACGTGGGAGGTCGGTGTGTGACCTCATATGCATAATATGGTAAGGTTGCTTTCTGTGGGAGATTAAACAAATTAATGTAGAAACCAATTGGTGCAATTTTGGGTTGGAAACCTCCTTGAGAAGAGCGTGTTCAGCCCTCATAGCTATACCTGCAACATAAGCTGAATCTGTGACCAGATTAAAGGGTTCATCTTTGAATTTCTCAAAGGCTCTGATGATGGCTGCTAGCTCGGCAATCCAGGGAGATACCTCCACTATTTGGACATCAGATTCCCACTTTTGAATCTTGGGATCTTTCCAGGTCATTACTGACTTGTGGGATGACCCTGAGCTGTCTGTAAAAACGGTTAGAGCTTTGAGAGGTGTCTTACTTTGGATTACTTTTGGGGTCAGATTAAAGGCCAAATCATGATTAAAAAAATCTATGTTTTGGCACGTGGATGGAAATTTGGCCTGGGTAGCTATCTAGGGTGAACTGGAGGCTTTCATTGGTCTGGAGCAGATGTTCCGGATCCCCAGCAGTCCATGGCAAGCATATGCACGTGAACTCGCACCCTGCAAGAGAGCAGAGGAGAGTTCTGGCCTTTTTTATTAAATGTGCTGTTATTTCTTGAGGGGTTGTTATTGTCTTTGTAGGTTGATTGTTTGTAAAGATCCATTCAAGTATCAGTAAAGGGTCTCTGAGTTGAGCATTCCATTGAAAAATCAGCCTGTAGAAGCAGGGGGCCTTACCCAGAATGGCAAACTGGAGAGGCAGGCTGGGCTCAATGCAATGCACTTGGCGTGAAGACAGGGCCCCCTGGACTCTGGTGATGGCATCTGGGGCTTCTGGTGTGAACGCGCGTGGAGAGTCCAGGTCCCCGCTGCTGAGGAGAAGACTGAAGAGAGGGGCGAGGTCCTCTGTTGTAATCCCTAGCAGGGGATGTATCCAACTGATGGATCCACACAAACTGTGTAAGTCTCTTAGGGTCTTTGGGTCATCTCAGATGGTGAGTTGCTGGGGTACAATGGTCCTCTCATGGATCTGGAACCCAAGGTAAGTCCATAGGCTGGTGTACTGCGCTTTGTCCTCATTAATCTCAAACTCTGCTTTCTCTATGGCTTCAATGGTCCTTTGAACAGTTTTGTCCAAGTAAGTTTTTTCTGGTGCACAGATCAGGATGTCATCCATATAGTGATGGATTATGGCCTCTGGGAATAGCCTCCAGATAGGGACAGAATGTGAGCGACGTGCCTTTGGCATGTAGTCCACATATTCTTCATGCCTGAGGAAGAAAAAGCCAGTGGTACCTTTTGAGTAGGGCCTTTCTGTTAAGGGAGGGGACGGAAAAAGCAAACCTGAGGGCATCTTGGGGGTGGAGTGGGATGCTGAAGAAACAGTCTTTGATATCTGTGATGGCAAGCATCCAGTCTCAAGGCAGCATCAATGGTGAGGGCAGGCCGGCCTGGAGGGAACCTGTGTCCCCAGTGGCTTCACTGATCTTGCAGAAGTCGTGGAGGAGCCTCCACTT
>VYXC01012594.1:91324-148514 GCA_013397175.1 Platysteira castanea | reverse complement strand
GGGGCTGGAAAGGGAGCAGGAGGGGCTGGAAAGGGAGCAGGGGGGCTGGAAAGGGAGCAGGAGGGGCTGGAAGGGGAGCAGGGGAGGCTGGAAAGGGAGCAGGGAGGCTGGAAAGGGAGCAGGGGAGGCTGGAAAGGGAGCTCTCCTTCCACAGCTGTCCCTCTTTTTTGGGGGGAAACCTGTGCTAGTAAGTTTAAGCAATTGAAATACCAAACTGGATCCCTGGCAGTGTCCAAGGCCAGGTTGGACGGGGCTTGGAGCAGCCTGGGACAGTGGGAGGTGTCCCTGGGTGGGATGGGATGAGCTTTAAGGTCCCTTCCCACCCAAACTGTTCCATGATTCTGTGGTATCAACACGGCAGAATGTGGGGAGTTTTTCCCATTTGCTGTTAAGGTTCAAGGAGCAATACTGGACTGTCAGCCAATTCTGTCCCTTCTCCAATCCTCCTTCCTCAGCCCTGACACAGCTGGGCAAAAGCACCAGTGACCAAACGTGCCTGTGCAGGGCAAGGAAGAGTGTGCCAGAAGAAATTAGGAGTTCAGCTCCCCTTCCCCCAAATATCCGTCATACAGAATCCTCTCAGGAGGAAGCATTTCATGAACTACAGTGAAAAAATTATTTGCAAAGTAATGGCTGGAATAAGGAAGCAGGCTGGCCTGGGGCAGCTTCCAGCTGTCAGAAACCAGAGCAGCCACTAAAAACCCCTGCACTCTTCAGGGCACAGCCATCCTGAAATATTAACATCTCTGGAGCACTGCAGGACCCCAGCACGTTCCAAGGCTGTGCAGAGACCCGGGGTAGGTTCAGCCGTGCTGATAAAGTGATTTCACCTCACCAAGAGTGAAAAGCAGCCTGGAAAACCGAGGTGAAGGGAATCTGTCTACAAACACTGTTGAGTGAGGAAACGTGCAGTCTGTATTTTCACAGCAAGCCTTCCTCCCCGCAACAACGAGGCAGCAACACCAACTCTGCACACATTAAAGCTGCAACGCTCCAGCAGCTCCTGCCTGTGCTCTGTGCTGTGTAACACCAGAGCTCAGCTCGGGAGGAGCTCCCTGTGGAAGCAAAGCTGCCCGAGGTGTGCCATACGTACCCCGGAGACGACGAGCTCCCCGCCCAGGTTCTGCACCTCGGCCTTGACCTTGCTGCAGATGTTGAGCTGGTGGCAGTAGAGCGCGATGCGCTGCAGGTAGGCCAGCAGGTCCTGCTTGCACGCCGAGTCCGGGCACTGCGGGGCAACACGGGGCACCTCAGGCTCTGCAGCACCACGGCTGGGCAGGGGCCACAGGGACACAGCAGGCAGCTCCCCCCAGAGTGGGGAATGGGCCCCGAGAGCTGGGGTTGGAGAGAGCTGAGCAGCAGGGGAGGCACCTGAAACCCAGGAGCCATCAACGGGGCAGTGCTGGACTGGCTGCTGGGCTCCTTCCAGCTGCCCTGCCAGGGAGGAGGGAGAGGGAGAAGAGAAGGAAGAGGAGGAGGAGTGTTGCCCTAGTTTTTGCTAAAGCCTTCTGTTTTTAGCCTTGGAGTCAGATTCTTTCTCACAGTTTCATGTAAATAATGGCCAATGTTTACTTAACAGTATTTTCTGGTTTTCATTCCTTTTGTGATAAGAGAACTTTAATGAGCATCTTTCTTCTCCAGTGGGATTGAGAAGGAAGTGACATGTCCTCCAATCCCTTGTGGAGTTGGGAATTGTATAAGAATGTGACATCTGTAAATAAAGTGGCCTTTTCCCCTCCTTTCTGCTGAACCTGGCAAGTGTGAGAGCCTCTTTATTGTGTTTTCCCAAACACAGAGGAGGAGGAAGAGGAGGACTCTTTACCCTCCCCAGAGCAGGTTTGTCAGCTGTAAAAGTAACCCAAAGTAAGTGCAGCTCTCAACGTGGGCACCCAGCTTCCATCAGTGCAGCAAAGCCCTGCCTAACGAAGCAGCAAAGCTTGCAGGTTAATTTTTTAAGCTAATCAATATTAGTCAGCGGTACAAGATGTTTTAGAGCAAGTCCACAAATAGCCCTGGCCAAAGAGCTAATGAAAAGCTCAAATTACCATTTTGGAAACTGCTCTCCATCTCCCAAAGAGCTCATCTAACACAGCGAGTGAGCAGCACAGCAGTGGAGGGGCTTGAGGGCTGACAAATGCCCAGCACAGCCCCTCAGAGGGATGGCTCAACAGCCCCAGCTGCTCTGGGGGGCTGTGGAAGCTGTTCAAGGAAAGACTCTGGGGCAGGAGGCTGCTGGGTGAGCACCAGGGCTGGGGAAGGCAGCAGAACCTCCGTGGAGCAGGAATCATCACTGGGTTGTGTGCACTGATGTGATGTGAGCTGGGAACCACATCCTCTGCTGTGTGTGCTATTTCTGCGGGCAGAATCGAGGACTCAGCTCCAAGACAGATGAGGTTTAAATGGAGATGTAACACAAGATAAAAGAGAGCATCAACAAAAGGCACTGCGGGTGCCTGCAGGAGCCCTGTCCTTTCCTAGGCAGGAGCATTCGGATAAAAATCAAAAACTCAAAAGGCAACAATTTTAACACTGGTCAAGAATGATGCCATTATTGTATTAACCCACAGCCACAAGCCCATCAGCAGAGCTGCTGTGGGAGGATTCCTGCAGCACAGCCCAGCAGGGAGTGAGTGCAGGGTTGATGGAAATGAATGTGGGGACACCCCACCTTCCCCAGCCCCCCAGACTGAGCTGCTGCCACGGGCCCAGTGAAGGTTACTGGCAGCAGCTGAGCTGGCTGCTCCAGGGCAGATCCAGGCTCTGTCCTGGGCACAGCAAACACCCTCCACATTCGGTTCCTGCTGCCCCAGCTGAGCCTGGGGAGAAGCAGAATCACCCTTTTCTCTCTTTTTGCCAAGAAAAGGAGCAGGGGAAGACAGCAGAGGCAGCCCATCCCCAGTGGCTGCAGGGGAGAGCCAGGAACTGCAGAGTTTCTTCCCCTCTCTGCCTCTCTGGTTTGGGAATGGACCCTGCTGCCCCAGGAATCCCCAGTGAATGCCCCCCAGCCCTGGGTGCCAGCTGGGCCCAGCAGGAGCTGCCAGCAGCTGCTGTGGGGGACAGCTCCCTGGCAGGACGGGCACTGACCCTGTGTGCCACCAGCACAGCCACCAGCCTGTGCCCAGGGCCCCCAGGCCAGCCCCCAGCCAGGGACCAGTGTCCCCAGCAAGAACCTTTTACTGGGAAGTGGGAATCCCTCACCCCCAGCTACTTCTCACGGAGTGATCAGAACTGGTGCAGCCTCAGCCTCCCACCGCTAGGAAAGGACAAAAGCAACAGGGATTTTCTCCAGCTCTGTAGGTGTTTCCACACAGAAAAAATAAATAATAGAGAGAACCCTTGTCTTGCTGCAAATCGTTGCCATTTGTGCTGTGCTCAGAAGTGCTTCCCCTATTCCCAGCAAGCAGCAGCTGCGTGGGGTGAGGGATGGAAACCTCGGGGAGTGATGCCTTAGGTGATGAAAGAGGTGGAGAAATGGAAGAGAGCTCAAGTTTTAATTGGGGAATTTATGCTGAGATGCAAATGGACCAAACCTATAACAGGGTAAAGAACTCGTGACTCGTTGCCCACCTTGGGGTCCATTTTATGGAAGCAGCCTCTGGCTCCCCAGGGTGTGCCTTGACGGCCTTCAAATAAATCCCTGCCTTTATTCCCTTACTCCTGTCTGCTCTCTGTTTCTGGGTGGCTGGGAGAAGGCATCAGGAGAAGCTGTGGCTGATGGAGGGACTCCTCCCAACAGACCCAGAATTCCTGGGACAGCAGCTCCTGGAGCTGCAGAGGAATGTGCTGCCAGGTGCCCGAGGCAGAGCTGGAGCTCCTGAGACACCAACACCAGGGGTTGGGGCTGAGGTGTCACCCCCAGACAGGACACGAAGCCCTGGGTGTGCTCCCGGCCACGGCAGGCACGGCTCAGAGCTGGGAGCTGCTCCTGCTCTGTAGCTGGCACTCTGTGCCACACGGACACGTTCCCAAAGAGGGGGGAAGCACAGCTGATGAAATATGCAGGCTCCAAGTATGAGCAGAGTATGGAGTCAGGAAAAAGCTATATTCTTGTCAAAATGACTAACTGTACAGTGCTGCTCGTATTTATCTTCAAACATGTGCTTAATCTGTTACATTTTTAAGGACCTTGCTGCTACTAAAAGGAGCCATTTAGTTTTCTTTTATATTTTCAAATGGCTTGGTACAGAAAACCATATACTAACTTTGCATAAAACATGTGAATTTAAAAAAAAATAAAGAGCATTGTAAACGTTCAGCCCAGGCTCCCCTGAGACCTCTAACACAAACTGCTCCTTGCTTCATTTCCCTACATCAGCAGCACACCTGGCTCTTGCAGAAACAAGGCCATCAAAGTGCTGGAGCAAGGAGACCCATCTGAAAAAACACTTCTCAAATTCATCTCCCCACTGAACATTTCTCACTGCATCATTAATAAAGGAGGGTGCAGACAAGCACCCCTGGATGCAGCAGTAAGAGAGAGTCCTGCTCTGCAATGATTTACTCCCAAAGTGACATGGGTTCAGTGAAAACCCTGCAGTACAAATTTCCATCCTGGAAAGGCCTGGAAAGCAAGGGACAGCTGGAGAAAACAAAGCTTAGTCCATGATCTCAGACTTAACCTCCCTGCATTTCAGAGTCTCTTTTGAAGGTGGAATATTATTACCAATGCTGATGTGTCCCTGCCATTTGGGTGTGGGCTGAGGCCAGAGGTGCTCTTGCTTGGCCCAGTTTCTAAGTGGGCCAGGACAGGCATTGCATAAATAAATCCCTGAGCTGGCCATGCTCATTCAGCCCTGGAAGAATTCCTTCCAAATACTGGGACAGCACAGCCACGCTCAGGCCACTGCAGGCCTTGCTCCAAATCCTCATCAGCTCTGACTGCACAGGGAGAAAACCACCAGAGAGCTCTGCCAACCTCCCCACTCAGCCTGTGGGGCACCTGAGAATTGTTAATATTGAAAAGCTGCCTCAAAACCAGGATGAAAGGTTGAGCAACAGGCCAGGTGCAATGGTGCAGGGGCTGTCCCTGCAGTCTGTGCTCTGGGGAGCACCAGGAGTGCTCTGGGTGTGACCTGAGCCCAGCCTGGGCCCTGCCCAGCACTGCCCCAGCTCTAGGTGACCTGCAGCAGGGCTGGCACACAATGCCAGGGGCCTGGTGCCAGCCAAGGAGCTGCTGTGACACTGCTGTGTCACTGCTCAGGACAGCAGCTGCAAGGAGCAGGCGAGAATTCTCTAGCAGCAGAGCTGGAAAATCAGTTAAAACACCTCAAAACCAAACCCATTTTCATCTGTTCAGCACGCCTGCAGCACTAAAGGATCTGCTGATGCTCCTTGGTGCTGGAGGCTTTTATGGGACTGGGACTTACATGGTCAGCAATGGTCCGGCCCAGCTTGTCCATCCTTGAGCCGGCCTCTGCGATCTTCTTGGCTGCACTGATCACATCTGACGTGTTCTTCAGCGGGCCTTTGCCCCTGCAAAACAGAGCAGAGGCTCCCCCCTAGCACCAGGAAAGCACAGCAGTGACCTCTGCATCCCTTTCCTCGCTCTGTGCCCTGCAGTGCTGGCAGGGACTCCTCAGCAAAGAGGCAGAGCAGCCACTGCAGCCCCTTCATTTTCCACACTCACCCCCTTCCAGCTCCTCCCCACGTTTAGCTTAAACCCAGGAATAAAAACATCTTAAATTTTACTGCCCTGAGCAACCTAATGATGATGAGAGATAACATTTTAGAAGGACGGATTTGCAATTTTTATGGAATGGAACATGAAGTTTAAAAAATAGCGTTATATAAAATCCGGTAAATTAATTTCAAAGGGCATCAAAACCCTTCTCTTTCCTCTGCAAATAACTGTGCTAGGAACTATTTCTGCACTATGGCAATATCGAGAAGCCCATAGAATTTAATGCTGTAAAGAACTGAGCAAATATATATATATATATTCCTGGGGACAAGAATCACCCTTAAGAAAGAAAGAAAGACAGACAGGCAATAACTGCTGAGTGCCTGTAGATCAATTTAAGCAGTTATTACCACCCAGCCACTGCACAATAACACAGCTCCCCAGCTCATATGCAGGCTGGAACAGGGCACCATTTAAAGGAAATTATAACAAGAAAAACTCTCAGGAGAGCTTGCAGCGTGTCTCACTGAGAGCCCAGCAGCCCGGCCAGCTCAGAGACAGCACAAATGAAGAGGCCTCACCTGGTGAAATCTGTCATTTCCATCATGATCATGCACATCTGTTTGGCCAGGACAATGATGTCGTTGCCACTGTCATCCCATTTGGACACCTCAGCATCCAATTTGCTCTTTTCCTCCTGGAAGCTGGCGACCTGCTCAGCAATCTTGGCTTTCTGCTCCTGGGGGAGCTGAGCCATGATAGCCTGGAAGAGAAGAGTTTTCTCCCATGGCCTCCTGCTGCCTTGTGGAGGCTTTTTGGAACATTTCACTAATAACCAATTTCAGTCGTGTAGATGGGGGATAAAACTTTAATAGCAATCCTCTACCTAGAGGCTTTCCAGAGCCATTTGCTTCCATTTTGAATCAAAGTTTATACTCTTTTTAAAGAAAAAGTGCCCAGAAAGACAAGTTGACACTTAAAATATGGGCCTTTGCATGATAAAGCTGTTAAGACTCCAAACAAATTTGCCACATATTACCATCCCTCAAAATAAAACTGCACGAAGAAGGAGGACTTGTCTTTTATAGAAAACTTCAACGTTTTAAAATTAAGTTCCACTTGGGTATTGAGGATAATAAGAAATATTACCAGCCTCTTCCCTGCAAAAAGCTAGCTGTACTCTTTTGAAACATGCCTGCTGAGGAAGGAGTAAGTGAAAATAAAGAGTATGTGCTTACTCCCAAATAAAATCTCTGAGGCTGGGTTTACAGCCTGTGGAAGGCTCCGTGCCCTTGCCTTCATAAATACTGGGAGCACAGATGCCTCCAGGAGCAGGCAAAAAGGAGCCTTTGGTACTCAAAATCCTGTGGCAGCAGCTGTGCTAGGAGGTAAATGAGCAATGTCTGCATTTAAATAGGAAGGGGAGAGGGTCCAGGCATAGAAAGTGCTTGTGCAAGGGAGGGGAGCACAGAAATACTCCCAGTTAGTGTGATTCCCAAGCAGTGTGGCAGAAGTTTGATAAATTAGGTCTGGCTACTTCTTGCCTGGCAGGAAGAGCCTCCACAAAAAACCTGCCATGGCCCTTTCCCAAGGGTGTAAATTGTTATTGATCCACGGGGGCTGTGTCAAATAAAAGCAGTAGGTAAGGCCTGGTCTTCCTTCAGTGCACTGATTTTAGGGTTTCACCTCTTAATGATTAATTATTGCCTATCAGTGCTTTCATTTTTAAGTCATAGGAAATGCAGTTGGTTGAAATGATTTCATTTCTGAGTTCCTCTCAACGTTGCCTTGATAAACGCTCAGTGACCAAACACAAACCAGCACATGTGAGGAGACATTTTGTGAAGATTTTTTGCCCATAAAGTCAGTATTTGTCTGTTGGAAATAACATTAATCCAACGGAATGATTGGCCCTGTACCTCCCTGCAGGAGCTCACCCCACTACAATGTCTGTGACATCAAAACGTAGCTTGTTGGCACTGAGAGGCTTCTGATCTTCCAGAACACCCAAAATAAAACACAGACGTTTCTCACATCCACCAGACCAACACGAGCTGCACTCCAGCTCATTTCCAACCTCCTTTTCAGCAGGATGCTGGAAACAACGAGTGCCAGTTTTCCGACCCAGCATTTTCATCACCATCCCCCAAAATTTACCCCGGGTTTTCAAAGCAATAGAAGTGTTCCTTGAGGGCAGGTGACACTTTCACAAGGCTCAGTTGCTGCCTTACCCGGGCACTCTGGCCAGCAATGAGCTGATCATCCTCAGTCTGGATGCTGGTTCTGCTCCGCACATCGAAATCCTCGGTCTCGAAGTCAGAATCATCCAGCTCCTCAGGAGTCTGAGGAAAAAGCACTCAGAGTCAACTACAGATTTCATGGCTCTGCAAATCAACAAGAATATTGTTTTTCAAGCAGAGAGAATGGAAATCAGTGGAGGTAAAAATTATTTCATGTTTTCGACCAAAAGGTAAAATACAGGGACTGCACCCAGCTCTGAACACGTGTGATTTTATGTGCCTGACTGCTCCTGCTTAACACCGTAGGGATCCCCAAAATCACACAGCAGTAACTAAACAGCTGAGATTTGTCAGGACATTAATGCACTCAGCATCTGAAAGACAAAAAAGAGTTCTTGCAAAATGAACAGCGTTTCTGCAACTTGAGTAAATGTAAAAGCTTCACCCGAGATGCTGAAGCTGGAATTACACACAGCTCTAAGGGCTGCTTCAGAAGCACAGACAGTGTCTTCAGCACAATTACAAATCAAAGCATTGACTAAATTAACAACAGATAAAATATCTCAAAATTTATCCCCATCCCTCAGGAAAAACTGAAACATTTTAGCTTGTAAGGGCCAGCTTTTATGCTGTAGGCTAAACACATCTGACCTAGTTCCTGCTTGCCTAGGATTTATTTTTGCTCTTGCCAGCCTGTAGCTGACAAACTTTTTATAAAGCTTATCAAATTTAAACAGCATGTTTGTCAAAATACTACATCTTTGCTAAAGTGGCACTTCATGACAATTCTCCAGAGCTGGGTCAACAAAGAACTTCACTGATAAATGCAATAAATTGTGATTAACAGATAAGAGGCAAATAAAGTCCCTTTTCTTTACATTTCTCTCCTGTGACTGGAATTTCACAGACTTGTCTTCCAACACAGACACTTTGTGATACAGTGAAAATAGAGATGGATGTGCAAAATAGTTGCCAAAAAGCAAAGGTGAGTGGGGTGACAATCAAGACTTTGGGTACTCCAGCCTCCTCTCTGGGCCCTGGAGAACAGGGTACACCCACAAAATCAGCAGAGGGACACACACTAAGAAGTAGCTCAGTGTATCAATATTTTAAAAAATGAAAAAGCATAAAGAGAACAGTTCTGGTGTGTTTACAAACTGTCTGTGACTCTCCCCTGCCCACCCCTCCCAAAGCCCAGGGACACTCAAAGTGTAACTCTGCCTTTCAAGTGCCACCAAGGGCAGGAACTCCTCTGGGGTGATGAGTCTGGGCAGCAGGGAGAGGGGAGAGCTTCTCCTCAATAAATACAGATACAGTGAGATGGTAGCTTTGGAAATGCCCTGCATAAACACAGCAATGAGGTGCAGCAGTGGCTTGTCCTGCTGCTCCCTGCTAAGAGCAAGAGCCCCTGCACAAAGCTGAAGTGAACGAGCCCCTGTGAGCAGCTCACACCAAGCCCTGGAGAACCCCAGAATCTCCACTTGGATGGCTCTTTTATTCCAAAATAAACCTTGGACCACAAGTGCTAACATTTTAACTGCTTCCTAGGTGGCTGCAGTGTCTCTGGGGAGCTGCTGGTGGCTGCTGGCAGCGGAGCTGTGGCTCCCTGACTCCGGAGAGTGGCACAGGGGAAGCCTTGGTGCTCCTGGCACTGCCAGCCTGGATAATTGCTGCCCACTGGGATTGGCAGCCGTGCTCCCCGTCCTGAATAACAAGGGCTTCAGCAGGGGGGAATCACAGCCCTCTGTCTGCATAGCAGGAAGGCATTGATATCTTCATCTAACACTGGCTGGCTGTAAATCCTGAAAAGAATTCTGTGGGGAGCACATGTGTGGTTGTCAGCTTTTCTCCTGGTTCCTCATCTGATGCTTTGCTTTAAGCAGCACACATGGAAGATGTCACTGCAATGGTTACTGTAACCAGGTATCCTCTGGGGCTGTACATCCTTGATTTACTGATCACCAAGCTGCATCTGCCGTGGTCACCACTCTGAAAGACCAGGGCAGTTTCTCAGAGTCAGAGGAATACAAAGAAAAGAAGAAAAAAAGGAATAAACCCCCTATATTTATCTTTGCTGTGTCTGGCTCCTGCCCATTTTTGCCCCACAAAGATCCAAGAAATTGGTCCATGGATCAGCTTCAACCAGAACTTCCTTTTCTGCATCCCTTCAGCCAACTGCAGGAGCCCTTCTGACCCACCAAAAATTCGGGCTTCCACTCACATCCACAGCACCTGAAGCACGCAAGCACACAGGAGACAAGGCTCCGTGAGCTGCCCTTGTTTACCCAGGTTAGCCAATTAACAAATTACACACTCTAGGAATTACAGACCAAACTCATCTCAGCTTCCTTTTGACTAACTAACATCAATTCTCCAAATTTACTTAATGAAGAGCCATTAGGTTTTATTTCTAAGCTCTCAAACCATCAACAAGCATCTATAGTTCTGCATTAATTTGCTGTTGTTAACTCAAAGGTCACTGATTTTAGCACATTAACGAGCCAGGCATTACCATGAGATTACAAAAGATGCGTGAAGGGTATTTAGCATCACAACTCGGGCCATCATCGATGCTCAGATCCGGTTAATGAATCTGAATCCAAACTCACTGCTCAAGTGCAGTAGCAGATTTTAAGGTTTTGAATGTTAATAGGAGCTAAAGAAAATCTTCTCCCTGTTCTCCTGATGCCAGGGAAGGAGGGAAGCTGTGCTCACCCGGATCATCAGCACGGCTTTCCGGATGTCGCGGATGCCGTCGTACACCAGGCGGGAGGCGTCGATGAACTCGTTCTCATCCATGGGCTGGGCAGGGTCGGAGCTCAGCGCTTCCACGGCAGCCTCCACTTGCTCGGTGAAGCGTGGCATGACTGGAATTGGAACACAAAACCAGTCAGTGCCCCCAGAGCCACTCTGCTCCCACCCCGGCACCCTCACCAGCGCCTGGCTCTCAGCTGTGCTGGAAGCTGTGCAGTCCTTCCACGGAAATCACATTTCTTACAGGAGCTGGAGCCTTAATCCACCTCCGTTCCTGCTTACGCTGCTGCTTTTCTCGGTGTTTTGGCAGTGAAAAGTTTATCACACCCTTCTAGTGGACAAGGAGAAAACACCTGGGGAAGCCCTTGGAAACTATGGGGTAAAATACTGATGGTTTGTTTGATGTTCCCTGCAGATGTACATCATTTTTTGGGGGAAAAAACCTCATACTACCATCAGGAAGCTCATGTTTAGGAGGCACTGGAAGGGGGCAGGTTGCACTGCTGCATTTCAGTGACTCATGGTGCCCCAGGAAGAACATGCCAGAACCAGTTAAGAGTCTGCTGTTCCTCCAGGGTCACCCTTGACCCTTCATCAAAGTAATTAAAGCAAAACCAACAACTAGTGGCCGGCACTGAGGCAACCCGAGTCACCCCTCAGCCCGTAGGGGTGTCACCAGGTAGTTCACAGGGAACACCCTCGTTTGGTGTTTATGTGTGGGGCACCACAACCTACAGCGCTCTTTTGACAGTTGTACAGATACTTTACAAAATTTACCCTAAATATTGCCCCAGATTTACTCTGCTGGGGAAATGTGATCTTCCCTCTGGACCCCGGACAGCTGCAGAGCCTGGTGCAACACTCCAAGATGAGCACAGCACAGCTTTCAAGCCTTCACTCACGTCTGGGACTCATCCCTGGTGTTTTTGCTTCCCACAGCCCAGTCCACGACAGCGAGCNAAGCCTTCACTCACGTCTGGGAATCATTCCTGGTGTTCCCTGTGCACCGCTGAGCTTTAGGCCAGCAAAATCACACTTCTCACTTTGAAACAGCTTTGCAAACAACTCCCACTAGTTTGCACTGCAGCAAATTCAGTCTTTCCCAGGTTTCCCAGGCACGCCGGTACCCAGCTGCCCACACAAGCAACAGGAATTCAGAGCTCCTGGGAGTAAGCCACCCTTACCTGTGTTGGACAGTAGCTTGGTTGCTTCCAGCACCTTCTCGGTGTAGACCCCGGGTTCGTAGTTGTCCATCTCCGAGGTGACCACGTGGATGACCCGAGCGGCGCGGCCCCGGATGGCGCCGGCCGTGCGGTCTAAGCCATCCACGTCTTTTTCTTGGAGAGCGATGACACATTTGTTCACATCTTCTAAAATGTGGTTCTCTGGTGGGGAAAGGAGGAGGGTTTAGATGGTGGTATCTCCTCTGTCGCAGTCAGCAGCGCTGCAGTTGCTCAGGGTGGGACCTGCTCTGTAAAAGCTCCATGGAGATGCTGTCGGGCTTTAATTTGAAGGTGACTAAGACCAGCAAAGAGCTGCCCTTCCACAGGAGGTGTCAAAAAGCCATCAGCCCATCCACCAGCTGGCCTCCACGCGTCCTGCCCGTCCCCTGCCAATTTTACCAACAGAAGAGCTGAGTTCTGCTGAGTTCTCCCCTGGTTTCTTTCCATATTCCTGCCCTGGGCTGCCCCAGCCCTTATTGCAAATACCTGCAAACCACTCCCCTGTCACTGCACGTGGGGCAATGGGCCCAGCACCACACCTACTCCCCTCAGCACTCCAGCAGACACTTGGTGCACGTTCCCAGCTTCCCCCAGAGTGTTTTCCTCCAGCCACGCACATTCCATCAGAGCACATTACACTGCCAGTCGCCCATTCCCATCTGAGACACATAATGTATGCAGTGAATAATGTGGAAAGCATTCCAGCCACACAGCACTCACTGACTGCTCAGAAAACAAAAATAAAATGAAGCCAAGACCTCTCCTTGCAATTTGCTTTTTCAATATACATTTTCTGGTTTTGTAAAGAGATATCTTCCCCATTCATCAAGTCCAAGAAGCCCAAAATGGGTGAAACCCTCTACGAGATTTCTGAAGATGCCTAAAGAAGTTGGGATCCTTATTTGAGGAAACCTACCCTAAAGATCTCCCAAACTGTTATTGGAGACTTCCAAACTCTGTTAGAGACCTCTTTAATGTATCAGGACCAATGCTTTGATATCATCATCCAGCATTTGGGCTGCTTGGTAAGAGACCAACTTGGAAACATTTCTGCTCTGTCACTTAAAATAGTTTCCAGTGTTAATTACCACTGACTTAATCATTCTACGCTGCCAACCTGCTTTTATTCCCTCTGCAGGTAGTAAAAGAGCCATTTTGCAGGAGTTTGTAGAGAAAAGAAGCTCCCAGAGTTGGCTGGGAGAGGATCTGGAGGAAGCTCCTGCAAGGACTGCTGCGGGAAGTTAACGCCCGATTTACATAAAATTAACAGAGCCAGGTGCAATATTGCGAGACTTCTGTAAGTAACCTGGACAAAAACTGCACTTGTGAAATCCCTCTGAAGCAACTCAGCCCGAGCAGGTTCAGCTGAGGGCAGAATGCAGCCCTGAGAGAGGGAAGAGCAGGTTCATTAGTGATTTGACAAGTCAGTGAGCAGGCACAGGAGCCTGCACAGAGGGTATTTAAAGCAGAGACAGCCCTGGGAGCCTCAAGAGCCCAAAGAGAAAGCTTCGGCGCCAGGCCAAAACACAGACTGTTTATTGCTTCAATTCCTAAATGAATAAATTAAGCCACAGACCATTTAAAAGCCTCTTTGGATTAGCCGAACTTTAATAAAAGGGACGGGCAAAATGAAGGCGAATATTTAAACGTCCGCTGATCATTTAATGCCATTTGCAGAAGTGAAGTGGCCAGAAAGTCCCTTCTAGAGGGAGATAACCCACGGGGCAGCTTGCAAAGGGCCCAGGGAAGTGCAGGACTGTCAGGTCTGTCTGCTCTGGTGATATTCTCCAGCTGGATGGTACCAGATAAGATCTGACACTGTGCTGAGCTCTTGTCAATACACCCAGTGCTCCCCATCCTGCTGGCACACGGAGCACCACTCACCACCAGCACCTCTGGGGATGGGAGAAGACTGTCCCACATTAAAACAGCCACGTGTCCTCCTGCTGAGCAGGAGAAACATCCCACAGCAACAGAACACAGCACAGGCAACAGCACAGGGATCTTGTCCCACCGAAATAGCTACGGGGAAAATGGTGTGGCTGGGCACTGAGGGAAGAGGAAAGGTATTTTTTCCACAGAAATGATTTTTAGACCAAACAAGGAAATACATAAAATTGTGAAAAGCTGCAGAATGAAAAGTCACCCACGACTGTCAATCCTCAATCCACGCCCACCAAACACCTTCCACCTCCAACCCACCTCCACATTAAAGGGATTAAGCAATCCTTTTCCAAACAACCCCAGCAGTCTGCGAGGAGTCTGAGGGCTGCAGGAGATCAAAATCAAAGAGCAACAGTTGGGAGGTGAAGCCACAGATTCATAAATACAGCTGGGTTTCTCTGTGGAAGGTCTCAGAACTATTTCCACGCTGAACCTCTGGTGCCAAGGGGCACTGCAGGGGCCAGGGCAGGCAGCAGTGCTGGCACAGGGAGCCAACACAGGAGCATCCTCACACGTGTGAACAGTGCTCATCCTGAAAATATTCACTGGGAGGCTCTTCTGGAAAAACAGTTCCACTGAGCTGGGCAGTCTGGCACAGACCTCAGTCAGCAGCAGAGGAACAGAAGGCAGCAAATGGGATGGTTTTCTAAGAGGGTTTCAAAGGAGAGTCAGGAAATTTCAGAACATTGAGTTTGACAATTACATGGTGCTATCAGTGACTGCTCTAAAGAACAGAGATAGTGGGCACACCAACACACCCAGAGTGCTCCAGGAAGGCACTGATAAGAGGGATAAGAACTACAGAAGGTACAGGAGAGCTTTGAAATGAGGAATAATGAAACAGGCAAAGACTGCAGTCAGGAAAGCGATGACTGACAAAGTGTATGGCAGAACTCTGCACTTCTGCAAACAGCATGAAGAGAGAGAGGGGGGAAAAAACCTCTTCACCATCTTCCAGTACAAGCAGGGGCATCAAATGAAGCAAAGAGGCGACAGTGCAAAACAAGGAGGTTCTGCACATGGAGCACACTTCAGCTGTGAATTTTGCACAGGATGATGGAGGTGTCAGCACTTAATAATGATCGAAAGAATAACTAACACCAGCTTAAATGAGAAAAATCTGTCCAGGACTGCTCAGGAGATAGCACCTCTGATGCTGGAGCTCCCTGAGCTGCACATCACTCACGGCTGGGAGCACACAGACATCTCTAGGCTGCAGGGCTCCTGTGCCATCCACCTCCCATCCTGGCTGTGAGCCTCCCCCAGACCCTGCCCTGGCCCAGCAGGGCCCTTCTGCTGCTGTAGCTACAAAAATGCTGTCACCTGCAGCACTGTGCACTGAAGGATCCTTCTTCTGTAATGTTCTGCTGTTACCTAAACCCAGCATCCCTTCCATCAAGGCTTCACTCGTGGGTAAGTGATACAATTCTGTAGCATAAGCTGAATGGTGAAGCCTTTCCTTGAGCACACCACACTGCAGGGATGTGGGATGGCTGATGTACATATTTATATGTGCACACACTCATGCACTCACAAGAACTCCTCTGAATTCTGCTCCCATCCCAGTTAGTAACTGAAACAAACATCCTAATAACCCCAAACAGCACTCGACATAAATCACACCCGCCACGACTTCCTCCAAAGAGAGGTTCAGACTTTTAGCAGATGAATTGGAGTTGTGGCATTTATATGGAAAACATTTATCAATGTCCAAACAAATAATATTTAAAAGAGTATTTATTGCTTTAATATTTTTCTACCATCTCTTTGATAACACACACATATAAATAATTACTGAACGCACTTGAATGCCTGGAGTTGTCTCAAACTACATTTCCTTGGCTCCATTTTGGGTGGTGAGCACTCACTCGAGGTGAACTCTTCTGAGTCAACCTGCCACCACCCTAGGAAAGAAACCTTCTCTGCTTCCTGCCAAGCTCCTGAGAGTACAGCCATGCAATAAACTCGGTTATTTAACCAAAAATCCCAGTTCTGCTCTAACCTGTATCCCTGCAGAAGATGGGATTGTCCTGCCCACAACTCACTTGAGCCTTGTGGTGCTACACCTGGACTCCGAGGGGAGGAAAGTGATTTTACTGAGTGATGCAGCTTCCTGCTTGTGGTGAGCTCAGCCTTAAGGAGCAGCTTGGAGCTCTTCAGTGCAGCTCTGGGTCCACAGCACGAGCTGAGGAGCAGAGCTCCCACAGCACAGCTCCCACTCCTCCAAAGTCCTGCACGAGGATGCAGAGCCCTCATCCAGTGGCTGACCCCAGCAGCTGCCAGGGAGATGCCCTCTGGCAGCTCCTCACAGGCTCTGTGTGCATGGGCTCCCAGCTTTCCCTGGAGCCCCAATTTGAGCACACAAGTCCCTCTGGACAGAGCTCCCCAGACACAGAGCTGCCATCCCAGCTGTGCAATTCCAGCTGCTGCTGCCCCAGTGAGCACCACAGGTACAGAGAGCTCGGATGCTGAGCTGCCCGAGACGTTTATGCTCACTCATTGCAAAGAGGAATTTGATTCAGAACCCAGGGAACCACAACAGAACGTGTAGGACAATGCAGGGGACTCACCACACAAACACCACGTGGGCTTTGGTTTGCTTGTTTTGTTTGTTTTACTTTTTTTAATAATAAAAAAAATACGGTCTCTTAATTCAGGACCTTAATTTTCCATCTACATTTCCTAACTGTGTTCACCTGGCGCTTCTGACTCCACACATCCTCCTGTGAAATCTCTCTTTACAGCTGGGAGTTTAAGGTCACTCGAGATGCCCAAAGCTGCTTGCACCACGGAAATTAGAATCCCAGCTTGCAGTGGTGATTTGTGAACACCATTGCAGCACAATTCACGTGGTTACATCTCCATGTCCTCTGACTACAGCACAATTAAAGGATGAGGAAATAAAAATGCCCCCATTATTTTTGGGTCACAGCAGCTGATAGTGGGTCCTTATCGAGATGCTGATAAAATGGATTATCTTGGCCAGCACTTTGCCAAATGTAATTATTAATCTATTATAATGATCCAATCGCTTCTAAAAACTCTTAAAACTTTACTGAAGCTGACATGGTATGAACAGTTTTATTTTAATTAACTTGTACAGCCATGGTTTGATTTCCAGTTTTGTTTAGATGGCAGAGTCTGAAGTGAACTGAGGGACCATTTTTTCTGCTGGTTCCTACCTTGGAATGAACATGTTCTATTTCCCCCGGAGTTACTGGTGAGGCTTTTCTACAGCAGCTAAATGGTAACTCATCCTTAGTTCAGCCAGCAATTCCAAATCCTGAGACACGACGTGTCTTCTCCTTGACACCAGCTCTCCTGCTGCACCTTCACACCTCGCTGGGCACGAGGTGACACCACCCCTTCCAAAAGCCTCCCAGACTCCAGAACACGTCTCCAAACCACCCATTTCCAGGACTGAGCTCTTGGGAGGATGATTATTTCTCAGACTGCACCCCTGATTACCTGATACAGCCAGGAAGTCATCGATGGAGGTGATGTCATCCACAGCATCCGTCAGCACTCGGACCTGCCTCTCCCACTGCTCCTTGAACAGATCCATGTTCTCCTGAGCCAGCTTGCTTTGGGGCTTAGCAGCCAGAGCCAGGGCAGCATTGATGACCTGTAAAACACCTCTGGATTTTTAAAACATGTCCCAGTGAAAGGATTACCTCCTGTGTGTTTATCCAATGAACTCAGCAGCAGACGAAGAAACTTCAATAACTTTTGAGGAACTTGATGTTTAAACACAGAAGTGTTTAATCTTGTTGCTCTCACATCCAACTCATACCCACTTCCACATTTATTATGGATAGTTATTAGAAGCAAAATCACTTGGCCAAGTTTTCACAAGAGCTGGTTTCACCTGTCTTTAGCAGCTCGTGGTAACAAGGTGTTGCTTTCCCAGTGCAGGCTGTGTTGTTAAGTATTTTAGACAGGATGACATTTAGTACATTTGAGGCTGCATTTGCTACTTGCCAAAACCTCAGTAAAAAGGTCAAGAAAGGATTAATCTTATACAGACTGAAGTAGAAACAATATGCAAATACAAAATTAAAGATAAATTTTGATTTATCCCTTTTACTCTGGATCTTGCCAGTAATTGTTGTAACAACTTCATATTTCTGCTGTGGCTGTGAACAAGCCAGATTAGGGAACAGGAGGGGGTGCTTCTTCTGAATACCCCTTCCTAATCTTCTTCAAACCCTAAGACAAGACTTTACACCAGATCCTAGTATTTCCTTAGCAGAACAAATGCTACAGGTGCTGCTGGGTCACAAAGCTTACACCGTGTCCACTAACTGGTCATTTAAATGACCACAAAAGCCTCTCTGAATGTGGGCAGAAACCAATCTCAGCAGCCTGGTCCTGCTCCTGCTGCAGCAGAATGACCTGGAAAGGTGCCAGGAGTGAGAAACCACCCGCAGCCAGAGCGTGACAACCCCAGCCCTGTTCCCAGGCACCTGAGAGTCAGAGCTAATTAACTCACAACTCCAAGGTGTAATTTTTCTTCTCTTTAGGACCGTATTAATTTCACAAAGGTGTCGACCAAAACATGCAAGCACCAGATGTTCCTGCTTTCCCAAAATCTACTCTCTCTAGCTGCTTCATTTACAAGTGTCACAAAGCATTTAAAAAAATATAAAACTCACTAAACACGGAAAGGATGGTGATGTCAAACAAACTGGGACAGCACTGAATGAACCAGGCAGGAGGAGGAGGCTGCTTCACCCGAGGGATGCCAGGAGCTGCAGTGACTGAGGAGAATCCATGGACAGGCTGGGCTGCAGGTCTGGGTCACCAACCCAGCCCAGCTCGGTGGCTTTGGTGACAGTGACAAACACAAGAAGCAGCACCTGAGCCTGAGCAGCATCTGCTGAGGGGGCTGTGGGGATGAACACAGCCCTGACCCCTGGCAGAACAGCCCTGTCCCTGTCCCACCACCACTGTGGGCTCCTCTGCCTCTGCCCTTCCTCCAGCCAGCCCAGGGTCACACCTGCGTGGCACCTGCAGGAGCTGGGGTGTCCCTGTGGAACGTCCCTGCTGCTCTGCCACCCTCACTTGTGGATCTGAAAGGCCTGAAAGCCCCCAGAAAGCCTTGCAACACCCAAGAAAATGATGTTTAGGATTTTAAAATCAAACAGAAATAGAGGTTTTAGAGAGGCAAACCTGTCCTCTGCTCGAGAGCCCTGATTTGCAGTCCAGCCACTGCCACCTCTTGCCCCAGACTGATGGATGTGATGAATTAACCACCTATCAATCAAAATCTAGATATCCCAGGTTTCATGGAGATTAATCTAAACAAGTGTCCTGGAAACAGAAGAGATAAACCAGACAACGCTCTAGAAATCTGCTCTCAGCTTTTATCCTGCTACAAGCTGTCACTACAGAGACAGAGACGGTGGCGATACCAAGGGTCAGGACATTTTCTCTGCTTTTCTCGACCTGCCTCGGCCCATATCAGATAGAAAATATCCTCCCAGCACTGCGACAGGGCAGCATTAATGCTGCAGGAACATATGGCCTGGCTACCTGCGAGATGTTTGTCTGGACACAGCAGCTGCCTGGACAATTAATCCTTGCCCACGGCGCATGTCAAGCCCAGATGCCACATCCAGCACCTGGGCACAGGTAATGGCAGAGCTGCCACATACCAGGGCTCTGCAACTGCTCCACAAACTCNGAAGACGTCCCTCCTGGGCGTCACTCCTGCTGTGGATCTCGGTGGAGCAGCTCATGCTGTGCCTGCTCCAGACACTGAGAGATAAGAAACAATAAACAACCTGAACACGAAGTCCCAGGTGTCTCCAGTCTTTCTTGGCTCTGGCATGGGACTTTCTAAGATCAAGAAACAGCCATAAAACACTTTACGAACAGGTGGGGGTGAAAACCCCCGCCACAAGACCGGGTGTCCTCACCAAATCCAAACACAGCAGGCACCGGCTGCGTCACCCTCCTCTCAACAGGCAGCTTGTCCAGCTGGAAGAAATGTAGGTTTTTTATACATTGCAGCAAAAATGTGTGGCCAAGTGAATGTATTTTAAACAAAGGATGGAGCAGAAGCAGTGTGCACCATCTCCCTTGCAGACAGGCATTCCTGCATTAGGGAGGCAGCCAGCAGTGCTGGGGCTGAGGAAACCTGGTGGGGATATCCAAGGTTACCCGTGGTCACCACGGAGCTGAAGACAAAGCTCCAGCTCAGGAGAGCCACAGAGGGGTGTGTGTGCTTGGGGAGAAACTCAGGGCAGCAGACACAGCCCAGCAGTTCCTTTTTACAGCATGCACTCCACATCTCCACGTGCAAAGTGGCCACAACACGCAGCTTTGGCAGGGCTGATAAAAGCCTTCACTCTGAGGAGAGTTTAGCGTTCAAGTGGGCAAATCATCCTGGACATGTCTCACTCCTCTGCTTGAGGAAATGTCCCAGGGATCACTGACAACACCCTGCATGTGGTCTGTTCCAGGGAATATACCCTGGGATCCAGCACAGAGTGATTGATTTATTTCCCAACAGATGCTTAGAGAGATGGGAAAATGACAGGGATGCTGGATCTTAAATAGTCCGTGTACGTAGCAGGACTATGATCCCTTTATTATCTAAAAATAAACACTTTTGGGGGAGGAGGGAACACTTTTCTGGGAGAAGGGATGGACCACAATACACTACTCCTTCTCCAAAAGACATAAAGCATTGGGCAATTACTTTAAAGTATCAGCAACTCTCAGAGGACAGAGGTAGACAGAGCTAAAAGCCCAGGAAGATCATGACCAGACTATCTGAAATGTAGCCACTTCCATGTAAAACATTTGGCAATTTCGGGGAAATATTTTGTATTTCAGAGCTTTTCAAGACGCTGCCAGAGCGCTGTGATCACAATGACTCACTGGAGTTGTACAAAGGAGAGAATCAAACAGGGACATTTTGAGCCTATCCAGAAGGAAATGAAGCATGGCAAGAAAACACACTATTTTTATCGGCGCTTTGTTTCACGTAGCAGTTGCAATGCTCAAGTCAGACAGCTCCACGCTCCATAACGTGGCTCCAGTGAGTTCCTTGGAGCCTCTTCCTGCACCTCACGGCTTCCTGGGGCAGCAGCCAGGGCTTGGCAGCACCCCGGGACTCGGGTGATGCCTTCTCCCAGCCACCCAGAAACAGAGACCAGACAGGAGTAAGGGAATAAAGGCAGGGATTTATTTGAAGGCCTTCAAGGCACACCCTGGGGAGCCAGAGGCTGCTTCCATAAAATGGACCCCAAGGTGGACAACGAGTCACGAGTTCTTGACACTGATATAGGTTTGGTCCATTTGCATCTCAGCATAAATTCACCAATTAAAACTTTAGCTCTCTTCAATTTCTCCACCTCTCTCATGGCCCCAGTTTACACCTTTGGGCCTAGGACAGCCCGAGTGTCCTTGAACAGCTCAGAGAGGCTTTGTTGTGTCTGTCTGGCCTAAGAGAGCAGCTCACGAGCTACAAGGAACTTCAGAGTTACACCCTGGGCAGTACAGGATTTGAAAAATACAGAAATTAAAACCTAAGGCATCAGGGGGGCTCAGCATTTCAAAGATTCCAATGGATGTCTCAGCGTGCACCTCAAGTCTTCTTCTCATCCCTTCCATGGGAAGAAGCTGCTGCTTTTCCCTGGTTTTGCTTTCCCTGTTGGAACTGGAGATGTCAGACTGTGGTTGTGTCCTTCCCCTTTGCAAAGGCTCCTGCAGAGTGACTCCTGCCTGGGTCACAGCACTGCAGCTGCTTTGCCCAGAAGCTCTCTCAAAAAGCTCAGCCAGAAAACACCTGAGCCTCAGATAAACCTGGGGGTAAATCAGAACCACTGGATCAGCCAGAATTAATTCTTTTAGGCTGAATTTCGGGTGGCTTCCAGCCTCAGCTCTACAGCACCCCATCTGAAAGTCAGAGAGGCCAGAAGTGGTGGTGCTCTTAGAAGGAACAATTTTGAATACTTGGCTGGCATGGCCAAAGGAAGAAACATCACTTGGGAGAGGAGAACTATCCCCCATCTGTTTGCAGTGCATTCCCAACCTGTTGTGCCTCACTCCAGCTCGGTGCACACCATTTCTCACCCACACCCAGGTCAGTGGCTTTAAGCACTTCTTATTTCTGCCTTTGGATAGGGAGATTTTTCTCCTTCCAGGAGAATGTTCTTCCTCCAGCTGCCTTAGCTCTTCCCTGATTCCTGCAGGATTGGTTTCAGGATGTTACTGTGCCCCAAGAAAGAGGAGTTTTTCAGTTCCAGGAGCTCTGAAGTGAACCCCCAGTGCTCTCCCCTCACTACACACCATTTCTTTACAACCCAAACATCTGCAGTTCCTAAATAACTCACTTGGGTTTGGGGTTTACAGAAAGATCTCGACTCACCACATTTCTTGTGGCATTTGGATAACGAGTTGGAAAGTAGCTCTGTGGCCTACAAATCCAGGAGACTTTGCATTTGTGAAAAAGAAAAAGCTGATAAAACAAGCCCCCACCCATCAGCTCTCATCTCAGGGCCAGAGGAACAGGTGACACACACAGACAGTGCCCCAGTGGGGATGTGAAATCACTTTTACTCAGGAGTACATGAAAAGCAGCCCACCAAACCTCTCTGCCCTTGCCCAGGTGGGTTTTAATCCCCTATTTTCCTGTAATGAAGAAAGCATGGCTTGCTCACTGGCAGTTCATAGGAAGCTCCTCCTAATTTAACTTTCCATACACAAGATGCCAGAGTTGCCCCCAGTGTTCACCCTCCTCATGCCCCTCTCCCTGCTCCTCACTGCATTTTGCTCTGAGGGTTAAAAATGGTTTCTAAGGAGGACATTCCAGTCGCTTCCAGTTACATCCAAGGCCAGGTTTGCATGCCTGGTCTGTGTGTGCCAGCCCTCCACGTCCTCCAGTACAGCAAAAAGCACTCTGCAGGCTCTGCTGAGCTGAAATGCCTGGGAGCAAAACACACAGCAGATTGTTTTACACTCTCAGAAGCTCTAATGGCAGTGACCAGCCACGAACAGAGGCCGAGGCACCCAAAGAGGAAGGAAAAATTTCCTTTGATTTCCAATACTTTGTTGCCATGTACAAAAGGCACTTTGAGCACTTTCCCCTCCTGCAAGTTATGCACGGAGTGGCTGCGGGGAGCTCTGCAGAGATATTTACTCGTCTTGTGGCAGTGCTGTAACAACCCACAGATCCACACTGAGTAACTTACAACCACTGAATGGTTTGGGTTGGAAAGGACCCTAAAGCTCATCTCTTTCCAATGGCAGGGACACCTTCTGCCATCCCAGGCTGCTCCAAGCCCTGTCCAGCCTGGCCTTGGGCACTGCCAGGGATCCAGGGGCAGCCACAGCTGCTCTGGGCACCCTGGGCCAGGGCCTGCCCACCCTCACAGGGAACAATTCCTGCCCAACATCCCACCTAACCCTGCCCTCTGGCACTGGGGGTCCAATTCCTGATGAATTGTCCCTCTCTGGGTTCCCTGCAGCTCCTTCAGACCCTGGCAGGGGCTCTGAGGTCTCCACACACCCTTCCCTCCCCAGGCTGACCATTCCCAGCTCTCCCAGCCTGGCTCCCCACGGGAGGTGCTCCAGTCCCCTCAGCAAGAAGCCCTTCTCCAGTTCAGCTCGTGCTGTCACAGCAGGATTTGCTATTTGCTATAAAGACTATTTGCATCCTGTGCATAGATAATTATCCTATCAACTTTAAAAAAGCATTTTCATTTGGAGCTGAGGACTGATTTTGTAGTGCCAGTCCACGTAGAACCTGCAAGAAGTTTGGTGCCATTTGTCTTGCTCCATTTTGCATTTTACTGACTTCAAGTGCTGAAGCTTTGGGGGGGGTCTCAGGCACTCTGTGTCTTTTTTGGAAGCTGTTCCACCACTGTGCTCCCCAGATCCTGTGCCTGTGAAGTAACACAGGGCCCTTACTCACTATCACACCTCCTTCTACAGAACTGAATCCCTCTCCTGCTCTTTGATTATTTTTATGCATCAGTAACTGTTTGAATTTCTAAAATTGTTGCTTTTATGGTCAGCCTTGGCCTGTGCTGGCAGTTCTTCCCAGCAAGCCTGGGTGATACAAATCTGCAACCCAAGTGTTAAGCTTTTAATAGAAGCATTTTTACTCAATGCCAATAAAATGTTTCAAGCACCTGTAATTAAACAGTCTGGAGACAGATCTGCTCGTTAGAACATTCAAAAAATCTGACAGTCTTTCAAAGCGATGAAAAAAGGGGACAATTGTTTGATGTTAAGTCTTTACTGCAAGAAAAATGAAGTTCTCTCCTTCTCCAACAGCCACCAGGAAATTGGTGGTGACTGGGGACTCAAGGAGAACAAAGTCTGCTGGTCACACTTGGGTTTGGTTGATTTGAAGGGTGGTCTGGAGGGGTTTTTTGTTCCTCTAAGAGAGTCCAACTTTTAAACAAAAGTTTCTGGAACTCTCCATGGGATTCCTTATGCTTTGGTATTTTGTCTCTGTGTCAGTAGGTGTGATCACATACGAGCCATCTGCCTCATCAGAAATCTATAAGCAGCAAATGGCTTTTCAAGCAGCTCAAAATTGGAATAGAAGGATGTGAACAAGCAGTTATTAAAACAAGATGTTAATACCAGAAGAGCCAATTTATTTTTATTAAAAATGTAATTTAGTCCAAGAACTCTCTGGAGCCAGTTTGACGGGCGACGCTCGCTCGCGTGTGCGTGGCGAGAGCTCCGAGCTCACCCAGCAGCCTTGGAGGGGGCTGGGAGGGACCTGTGCTGCCTGCTGGCCTCCCAGATTTTCTCTGGAGGATGAACTCTTTGGGCTGTGGAGGGGAGGACAACCAGCCCTGCCTTACGTGGGAGAGCAGGTCCTGCATGCCCGGGGCAGGTCTGTCCTGCAGCCACCTCCCAGGAGATGCTCCGTGCCCAGGGCCATGGGCTCCAGCTCTTACAGGCAGAAGCAAACACCCAGCCTGATGGGAACTCCACTGCACAGTTATTCTGTACAGCTCTCAGCCTGACTGCAGTTTGGGTAGGAGTCTATAGATGAACTTCATGGAGGCTGCAAAACCCAGGGAAGTCAATGCAGAGCTGGTGAAAGGAGCACGAGTGACAGCAGACTGTCACATCAAAAGGCTGGAGCAATTCTCCTTCCTCTCAAGAGCCGGGCTGGGGCATTCTCACTGTTGGTTTCTAACACCTACAGCTTGTATGATCAGAGGCACTGATGGTTTAAGCTCTTCCCAGGCATCTTTAATGCAAAATTGCTGTTACAAAACAGCCTTTGCAGGCTCCCAAAGCAAGTACTTCTTGGAAACAGAGCGCAGAAGCTGGGATGTGAGCGAGGATCCAGGTTTCTGAGTGGAGATAAACAAAATCTTTCCCTAATTCACCACTGGCAAGCTCTGTGTTTAGCAAGAAGGCAAAGAGAACTTCCCCCTGCACTCTCTGAGGCAAAGGCAGGCACAGGCAGCTATTCCACACATTTCACAGCAGTAATTTTCCATTTCCACTAAGAAAGACAGTTTAAGCTTTTTTTTTTTAATTTAACTGTGGTGATGGAGAACTTTGCTCCTTCATTAACCCCCTCGAGCCCGGCCTGTCTGCCCAGCACCCAGCGAGGCCGGGCTGAGGGAACTCCTGTGAGGTGCTGGACAAAGCCAGCCCCTTCCACACACAGACTTCCAGCAATTCTCAAAAGAAGGAATTCAGGCAGGCTTGTAAGTCAGGGCTTGAGGCAGAAAACACCAGTGATGCCCTGGGGCTGCCTTATTTCTGCCCTGTAAACCCAGACTAACTCAAATCACCCAGCTGGCTACTCCAGAGCATGCACAGCTCTTCCCAACAGCTCCTCCTGCACCCTCGAAAGGGAGCTCTAAATATCCCCATTAAGTCTTCAACTTCACATTAATTTCTGTGCTAATTGGCTGGGGACCCACAAACAGGAAGGATGATGTTCCTCCTGAGGAAGAGCTGATTTCCAGAAACGAAACCACGCTGAATAAATTGACTGCTTGTTTCTGTAGAGACCTTTTGATGAAAAAAATTTCTGCGTTTTCTTTTTCCTCAAAGAAAATTTCAAACCTGAGAACGCCTGAACCCAAGGGTGACACTGGCAAGGACTGACTGCTTGTCAATACCAAGAAAACTTCCAGGTTTTCCCCAGCCAGCTTGAAGAGTTGCATGTTCCATCCTCCTGCTGCCAGTTCAATGGCTCCTGGTGGCAAGGGAGCGAATTATGGCTCCATTTGAGATACAGCTTTTATAATTAACTCTACAGATTGATTTCTGCAGAAATCATTCTTTAACCAGGAATTCCCTGCTCCCAGAATGGCCTCTGCTCAGATAAACTATTTAAGAGGTTACCTGGGACTCAAGTGCTTTAAATTTCAGTTTCATCTTTCAGGCGCAGCCATACTTTGAATTACATTTCATACATTGTATTTCTGTGTGCTATTGATATCTTGACGTTTCTGAGACTGTTGCAATTGCTGATTGACTTGACTCATTCTGAATCCAGCATCTTCCTGGAAAAATACCATCTGAGCCACAAAAAACCCCAACCAGCATATAGGGCATATAATGTTGGGTTTAATATGTATCTTATGCCTGATTCACACATTTGTTCAGCACAGCCACCTAGGAGGATTCAAGAAGCAGCTGTGAATCTCACTAGGAATAAACTGCAAAGTAAATAGGTAATTGTCTAAAAAAGGAAATAAAATCCCACTTTGCTGTTCTTGATACTGAGAACCTTTTAGAGATTGTGGAGAATGCCCGAGGTTTGGGGACAAGCTGAGGAAAGCAGCTGAGGAGGAGGAGGATGGAGAGCTGTGCTGCTTGCACTGGCACAAGACAAGCTATTGTTACCAGAAAACACAGATGCCATTTGTACAACAGCTTAGACAAGTGCCCTTAATTATCTCTCAGGATTCACAACATGTTTAAATACTCTTAGAGCATTAAAGAATCAGCCCGAGTGCATGTAATGTAACATAAAAGCACTCTTTCAACTGCTACGAACATCTATAGTGTCATTTACTAATCTCTTGGTGATGACCCTGAAATTAAGGCAAGACTGTGCAGTGGAGCATCTAAACTGTAGGCTTGGAAGTTCAGAGATGTGACCTTTGTAAAGCCAAAATCCATCAGTTAAAGCCCTCGTGCATTTATAGATACTCAGAGCTTCCAATGAGTGTTAAATATATTGTCCATAATCCCCCAAGTCAGAGGTTAACAGCTGCACTTCAGGAGATGTGGCTGCCCTGGTGACTACAGCTGGGTCATGGCTTCGTGCTGACTCCCATGGTGCTTATTTTATACAGGAGTAGATCTATTTAAATAGGAGGTTGTGGGAAAAGCAAAGATAGAAGAGTCTGAAATACACACAATTTCAGCAATGGGGAGAGGAAAACACCCCCACAGACTTGGACAACCACCAGAAACATTTAGATTCAAAGAGAACCTAACTTTCTTCAGATGATTATTTTCAAAAGCAGCAGCATTTGTTTGGAACACCCTGCGTTAGACACCCATCTTCTGGGAGGTATCTAAAAAAAACCTTACATCAGCCTAGCTGGCTGCTCCAGGAAAGAGCAAGCCCTTCTATCAGGGGAGATGGATCTCTAAAAGCTTTCTTCTTCCACGTGCTGCAAGACCTGACCTCTGGTTCCAGCAGCCATGCACACAGCCCAGGGAGGGAGGCAGAGAACTGCCCGGGCACAGGCAGCAGTGGGCACCACAGAGAGCCACCCTGGACAGGATTTCAAGCTTTTTGTTCAGGGCTTGAAATGTTTCAGGCTTTATGTTGCTGTCTTCACCTGTTCAGCAGCACTGTCACCTCAGGGCCATGCAGAAGGTACAACAGCCCTGCTCTTCACACTGCCTGCAGCCAGTCCCTCCAAATCCCCTCCTGCTCAGGTGGGCACAGCTGAACACCTCTCCTCCTTCTCACTGGTTTTAGAGAAGACCAATACAGGTGGGAAAACCTGGAGAAATTCCATGTAGTCCTGAGACAACACACTTTATTTTCATAAAATGGTATTTTGCCAGTTTTTCTGAGCACATATTTTCTGTTAGTTCCTCCTTATAAGCAACAGCTTATTTGGATGTTTTAGATCTGAATTTCCTGTTGCTTTAAAAAATGTAAATTACACGAATCAACAGCACCCTGTAGTCTTCAGGGGCTCATCCAAGTATCTAGTTGTTGACATTTAAAACATCAGGCTGTCAAAAAGGAAGAGGATAGTCTAGTGCTAATATAAACTTAATTTCCTTGTTTCCATTAAAAAGTTATTAATTAAAAGGTAGTCTCAGCCAGGTTCCCACTCTTCACACACAGCCAACTTCCTCTCATCCTACTCCATCGGGAAGATTTTTTTGGCATATTTATATTCTACTCAGGCAAAAATAGTATTTTATAATTCATCTTAGAGCTTGCCCAGGAGCAGTGCTAGCACCTTCACAAGGCCCCTTCCTGCAGCACAGATGTGCACAGGAAACCACTGAAGCTTCCCACATGTACTGACTGCAGGTTACTGGAATATCCTGGCCAAATGGAATGAGAGCTGTGACACAAACACGACCCTTTCACATCCGTGATTCCTTTGCCATGGATTTTCAACTTCCTAAGTCGTGATGCCAACGCTGCATTTCATTCTCTACTTATACCAAGGGAAAAAACCAAGGCACAGGCAGCCACCCTGAGAGCAGGGCACGTCCTAAGCAGCTCCAGCTGCCCAGCCTGCTGGGCTTTGTCTTTGTGAGCCCGTCCTTACCTGGGGGCACAGGGCCTCCAGCTGGCTGGCTGACATTCGGACCAACTTCACTCCTTCCTCGTTGTTTGAGATGGAGCAGGCCAAGTTGGCAACCTGTGGCAGAGGTGGGAGAAAACAAAATAACACTGTTGATATTGAAGGTTGTTTGTTTCTGTAGAAAAATTTTGCCTAACCCCAGCAGTGACCAGTGACCAGTAACCCATCGTGGAACACAAAGTGCCCACGTTCACTCCGTTCTGACCAGTTTTGAAACCAGTGATGGCACCTGCTCCTTCTGTAGACATAAAACCGTAACACGTCGGATCATGGAATCCCAGAATGGTTTGGGTGGGAAGGGACTTTAAAGCCCATCCAGTCCCACCCCCTACCACAGCCAGGGACACCTCCCACTGTCCCAGGCTGCTCCCAGCCCCAGTGTCCAGCCTGGCCTGGGACACTGCCAGGGATCCAGGGGCAGCCACAGCTGCTCTGGGCACCCTGTGCCAGGGCCTCCCCACCTCACAGCCAAGAATTCCTTCCCAAAATCACATCCATCCCTGCCCTCTGGCAGTTTGAAGCCATTCCCTGTGTCCTGTCCCTCCATCCCCTGGAAATCATCTCTCTCCATGTTTCCTGCAGCTCCTTCAGGCCCTGCAAGGCCACACTGAGGTCCCCCCAGAGCTTCTCCTCTCCAGGTGAACAATCCCAGCTCTCCCAGCCTCTCCTCCCAGCAGAGCTGCTCCATCCCTCTGCTCACCCTGGAGCCTCCTCTGGCCTGGCTCCAGCAGCTCCAGGTGCTCCCTGTGCTGGGCCCGGGGCTGGGGCAGCTCTGCAGGTGGGGTCTGAGCTGGGGGGGCTCAGGGGCAGAATCCCCCCTCCCCTGCTGCCCACGCTGGGGGATCTGGGTCGGGACAGGTCCAGCTCTCACCCCCAGCCAGCCCAACAGGGCAGACACCACTGGCACTGCTGGCACTGCCCAGGCTCAGCTCTCTCCAGCCAAATGCACGAGGGCAGCGCTGGCAGCAGCTGCAGTTCCAGTTTCACAGCCCATTCCCACGGGGCTGAGACAGCAGCAACCCCACAGAGCCCCAGCTGGTTTGCTGGGTCCCACGAGGGCCCCTCGGGGACAGGACACAGGTTTGGTGCAGGTAAGGCCTGGCAGGTGCTCCTCCAGCCCTCCATCTGTGCTGCAATTCAGCAAATCAAACCGGGGCTGGAGATCTTCGAGATGCATCCACGGGCCTCCAAAATTTGAATAGGATTTCTTGTGATGCTAAAAACTTTACTCCACAACCTTGACCTGCTGCACAGCATCACCCTTAACTAGGCCAGCCTGAAGCAGAGACCTCTGTAAACATCTGCCTTTTAAGAGCACGGAGGATGGGGACAGCACAGAGTTTTTTGGTAATTGAAGATATTCCTCATACCGGAGCTACTCTCAGGGGAAGGAAGTCTGAAATAAGTTACATTTCTCAGCTGACAGGTGAATGACAAGCATGTTATTCTGAGCCTTTTGAACACAGCAAGCTGTAAAAATAGCAGCAAGTGAACTGAGACGAACACCGAGTACTGTCCTTCCAGAGGCACAGCAACCTGCAAAGCCCCCTGTAAATGTGCCATAAAAGCATCACCAGGAGCCAGCAGATGCTCAGTAACACCACTGAACCAGATTTCTCCAGATACTTTTCTCTGTAAGCTGGGGAATTTCCATTCTGCCTTTAATTAAACTATTCTTTGCATTCACATAAGTCATTTTCAAGTAGTATCTGCAGCTCTACCACATGTTATTCCCCCTCCCCAAGCCCTTCCCTCACGGCAGATGTTCCCACACAGAATACATTACTGTCCTGCAGATCATCAATCACGTGCCATTACACTTGAACAGCATTTTTCATCAATCCCATGATCAATTTGGGGAGCAGAATGCAAGTTCCCACTGCAAAGCACAGGGCCTCTTCCTCCCTCCAGCTCCAAATCAAGTTCCAGAGGGTGGAAAGCAAAGGTGTCAAGAGGAGAGGTGTTTCCAGCACAGCACAAGCAAGCAAACAGATGTGACAGCACCAATTTGGAGGAAAACAAACCGAAGTTGAGAGAAAGACTGCACAGCATCAACAACACAGAGAGAACTCTGCCAGCTCTCAGGAATATTTGTGTCCTGCTCCTGGAGTTTCCCCTCCACTCATGTTTGGATTCAAGTCCTGCACGTGCAGGGGTGAATTGCAGGAGGTGCCCAGCGCCCTGCAGAGTCCTGTGGGCAGTGCCCAGCCCAGCCAGGGCTCTCTGCTCCTCCTCTCTGCCCCCAGACATGAACAGGCTCCAGCCCAGCCCCTCTGCAGGGCACCCCAGCCCTGGAACGCCCTCCTACACAGGGGCTGTGCTGGAACATCAGCGAGCTTCCCTGTGCCCTTGCCATGCCTTAAATCCCTACTTCCCAGCGGGCTGCAGTACATCATGCTTTTGTTTAGAGGCTCGCCAGCATTGAAAGACAATCAGACGCCGTGATTTAAAAGTCAAATAAAGATTTTGCTGTTGGTTTAAGCACAGGTCATATTTTTGAGAAACACCAGTTTGCCAATATTTTTTATGGTCCATATTTCCCCGTCGTTCCTGCCTCCACAGCAGCAGTCACAATCTCTAGGAGCGAGGAGAGCACAAAGCTCTATTGAGTAGGGGCAGAATAAAAGCGACATTGAAGCACCACAAAATCAGCCTCTCCGATATCTGGAGATGTTGTGCTGTCTCTCAAGCCAAGTGTGATGAATCAAGCGCACAGAAACCCCGCTCTGTCTGAACACAGAGAGGCAAAGAAGTTCATAATGGAGTGTCCCCACCACGGGATAATGAAAATTTGCTTTTTTGCACAGTCATTTCTGAACAGTCATTTTTCTTCTGAATACCCAACTGATGGCAATTCTTCTTTAGAAAGCGCCCGACTGGCACTGCCAACCCTGATGAAAGGAGCATGTGTGCTTCCCTGACTGAGGGTCTTTGGCAGTTTAAGACAATCCAACTGTTGGCTGCCACATCCCATCCCAGTGCTGCGGCTCCAGAGCTCAACACTTCATTTCAGCACGCTCAGCCAGAAGCCAGCTCCTCGCTCTGGCGGGGTGGTTTCTCTGCCAGATCAGCACACAAACTTCCCAGCAAACTCTGTGCTGAACATCAGAGCGAAGCAGAGACGTGGCAGCAGCTGAGATGACCTCAGAGTGCTGCAGACCGGGCTGTAAATTCACAGCAGTGCAATGATTACTGCACCCATGGGAAGGCTCTGTAGAACTACTGGAAAACACTCACAAGCCTCTTAAAATTTGGAATTTAAGAAGAGCTGTGTCTACTAATTAATCAAGTTGTAAATGACTTAACAAGTTGTCAGTAATTATCAGGTGCTCTATAACACGAGTTCTGAAATTGCACGTGCCAGCTGAGGTGGACAGCTGCAGGATTAAGAAATTTAATTTTAAGAGTACCTGAAAGGATTCATCTTCAGTAATTCCTGGGTGATCTGACAAATTACTTCAAACTCTCTCTCTTCAGAGGATAGGGTACTGCTGGCCAGTTACTTGGCACATACACCTAATACATTGGATTTTGTAGCTGAGATGAAGATCAACTCTTTTAAAGCCCCCAGAGCACTTGGAAATCATACATTTCCAAAACTTCTAAATTGAATAATGCACTTCAAGCGAACAAAAATTTCCTTTAAATCAAATGTGAATTAAATAGTTTCTCCATGTCTCCAACAAAGCAGCTGACTGACATAGTAAGTGGTCAGACTTGATTTAGAAAGAAGAACACTTGTGCTTGAGAGCAAAATAGCAATTGAATTCCCGCTGCATTTGTTCATTCTTACCATTCAATATCATCAAGTCCCTTTACATAAGCACTACTGGCACAGGCATCAAAGGAGACAAAACCATGACAAATAATGTAATCAGCATAACGAGCAATCTCTTGAAAAAAGTTAAAAATACACTGGGAATGAAGACAGCCCCGAGACCGCAGCCCGGCGTGGTTCAGACACCTCTGCTGCTGACAGACTGATTTCAGAGCAGCTTTCTGCTGCAGCACCAAGCCTCCCTTGTTGCCCTGGAATTTTGTAAGCCTTCTGGTTTTAACCTTGGAGTCAGATTCTTTTTACATGGATTTATGTAAATAGTAGCCGATGTTTACTTAATGGTATTTTCTGTTTTTCATTCCTTTTGTGATATGACCACTTTGATGAGCACCTTTCTTCTCCAGTGAGATGGAGAAGGAAGTGACATGTTCTCCAATCCCTTGTGGAATTGGAACGTGTATAAGAATAAGATAATGTCAATAAATCGATGTCATTTCCTCCTTTCTGCTGAACCTGGCAGGTGTAAGAGCGTCTTTATTGTGTCTCCCCGGACACACTCCCTCAGCTCAGAGCCTGAGCCACAGCCCAGAGACAGCTTCTCAGACCCCCAAAGGCAGGGCAGACCAAGCAGCTGCTGGGATTTAGAGGAATGAGCTTCAATTTCCCCCCAGTGCCAAATGCAGCGCACAGCCCCAGCCATTCCCAGCACAGAACCCATGGTGCCAAGAGGAGCAGCTGGACAGGCTCGTCTGGAAAGGGCCTTCGTGCACTGAGCACTTCTTGAAACTCAAATCTCACTGTCTTTAACCATGACATCAGCACATTGCAAGATGGCTTGAGGCGAGTGGCTCTGGTGCTGGCACAATCTGGGAGGGCAGGAAACGGGGCTGGGGAATGGCCCTAAATCCAGGCTGGTCACCAGTGGTGTGCCCTGGGCTCAGCACTGGGGCCAGGCCTGTTTGGTGCCTTTCCTGGTGACCTGGCTGAGGGGTCACGGGCACCCTCAGTAAATGCACTGAGCACACCGAGCTGGGCAGGTGTGCTGGGGGGCAGGACAGCTCTCCAGAGGGATCTGGACAGGCTGGATCCAGGGACTGAGGCCACTTGTGTGGGGTTCAACCAGGCCAAGTGCTGGGTCCTGCCCGGGGACCACAACAACCCCATGGATGCTCCAGGCTGGGAGGAGTGGCCGGGAAGTGTCTGGCAGGGAAGGCCTGGGGGTGCTGGTGCCAGCAGCTGGACACGAGCCCAGGGGTGCCCAGGGGGACAAGAGGTCAGTTGGTCCCTGGGCTGTGCCAGCCCTGAGGTGGCAGAAGACCCAGGGCAGTGCCTGTCCCCTGTGCTGGCCCTACTGGGGCACCTCCAGGGCTGTGTCCAGTTCTGGGCCCTCATGGCCAGAGAGCCCTGGAGGGGCTGGAGCATGTCCAGGGCAGGGAACAGAGCTGGGCAGGGGCTGGAGCCCCAGGAGGGGCTGAGGGAGCTGGGGAAGGGGCTCAGCCTGGAGAAAAGGAGGCTCAGGGGGGCCCTGGTGGCTCTGCACAAGTCCCTGGCAGGAGGGGGCTCAGGGGGGGTCGGGCTCTGCTCCCAGGGAACAGGGACAGGAGCAGAGGGAACGGCCTCAGGCTGGGCCAGGGGAGGCTCAGGGTGGATACTACAGAAAGTTCCCTCACTGAAAGCATTGCCAAGCCCTGGCACAGCTGCCCAGGGCAGTGGTGGAGTGCCCAGCCCTGGGGGGATTCAAAAGCCATGCGGATGTGGCACTTGGTGACAGGGTGTAGTGGTGGCCTTGGCAGTGCTGGGGGAACAGCTGGACTCAAGGATCTCAGAGGGCTTTTCCAACTTAAATGCTTCCATGGTTCTGTGCCTTTGGAGGAGGCATAACTGGTTCCTTTTGAGAGGCAGATGCTATCTCAGGGCAAAGGGTCAGCTGGGAATATGTTATTAGTAAGAAGGTGTAATTCCAATATTAAAAAAAATATTGTACCATCTGTCACAGAGTGATTCCATCTCAAATTCTAGTTAACTTTGACTCTTCAGAATTTACTAATATTAAATCAGGAAAAACTTGACATTTCTAAAGCTGTTCCTTCTACCATTAATAACAATTTGTAGCAGAGAACTGCCTTCCCTGACAAGACACAGGTTGTACCTTTTCCACATGAAATACATTTTTTGGGTTTGATTCTTTGTTTTTTTTTTTAAACTCAAAATTTGTTCAGATCGTGACTAAGAAGTTAAGTCTTCCAGCAATTAAAAATCTGCAGCAGCCTCAACTACACAAGTTTGGGGTCAGTGTTAAACTTCTTAAATTTCACTATTGAACCTAACCCAGCAGTGCTGATGGTAACCCCACGGTTGTGGGTCTGACCCCCATTCACTTAAAGTGGATTTGATGATCCTTGTGGGGAACTCTTCATTGAAGGACTGGCAAATTGCGTTTTCAACGAGAGACAAAAAATGCAACAGAAGAAAATAAGGAATTACAATCTCTATCACTTTAAACCTTCAGGATTTCAAAGGCTGACAACAGAAGTATGTATTAAAGCCTCTGAATGATGCACCTGGATTGACTTCACAGAAACACCACCCAGGTTTTCCTCCTTGTTTACAGGTCAGGTTTCCAGGACAGCTTCTCCAGGCAGTCAAGAAGGCAAATTCTCCTAAGCGGGTGCTGCTGCAAGCACCCCGAGCTGGGGCAGCCCAGAGAAGGCTCTGTAATGTGTTTATTGTTGCATAAATTGAATGTTGTCAGAGCTGGCCCTGCCACCCAGCATTGCCACAGCCCCGGATTGCACAGGGCTGTGCAGGAGCCAAGCAGGCACTGATTGAATCCTGAGAGTCTGGGCACTCTCCTTTGAACCCGCAGTTGTAAAAACAGCATTGCAGGGAGAAGTTTTCCACAGAGGGCTACTGAAAAACTTCCAGTTTAACTCTAAGCAGAATCCTCTTGTAACCAGTGCTCAGAAACTCTTACACAAAAATAACAAACCCACATCCATTTGTACACAGACACTTTGGGAATTTCAACACCACGGAAACCAAGCTTTTCAAAGGTGATCCAGGCGTTTTCATCTCTGATCAGACTTCAAAACTGCAGCTGCTTGTTCTATTTTTTTGGCTTTACATTTTACAGTTTCTCTGGGAATGCAAATTCCAACTTTTAAGCAGTTTAAAAAATCACCCATTTTAAAAGCAAAAAAAGAAAGAATGGACAGGCAGCAATTGAACATCTTCCTCCTAGGGATTTGCTAAAGAAAAGTGTATCTGATATTCTCACAAAATTCAAATACAGCACAGCTAATTTCTTCCTTCTCCATATTAAAAAAAAAACCCTCTCCTGATTTCCTTCATGATGGCCTAAGCTCAGGAAATTAATTTACCTGCAGAAACAACTGTACTGGCAAAACTAATGGCAACTGAGGACTCTCAGAAGAGATGTGTCAATTATGTAATCCCCATCCCTCTCCAGAAAGGCTTTCATTATTCACTAAGTCCATACATTTATTTATTTACCTGTACACTACACTCAATATTCAAGACAAATGTGAGCATTTTAACATCCAGCCCTAACAGGTGCTGCATGAGGGAGCAGTGTTACAGCTACAGATGTGTTACAGCTCCAACCCTCCAAATCCCTCATTTTGCAGAGGCAGAGCTAACCAGGAATTACACAAAACAGTTCCACTTCTTTAATGCAGCAGGACTTGGGATATGGAATCCCCTGGGACTGTGCAGAGAGTAACCAGAGCCACGCTGCCAAACTGCTTTGAGATTTTCTGTGACTTCAGCAGCTGCACGTGGCTGCAGCTCCACGGAAGGTACCTTGCAAGAGCTTGTTGTGGGCAACAGAATCCCAGTGTATTAACTGAAAATAGTAAAAGTCTTTAAATAAAACAAGGCACACACAGACAAACTGCAGACGTAAAGCACTGGGGGGAAGGAAGGACTAAACTGAGGGAACTGCTATTTCCAGAGCTCTGCAGCCTCACGCCAAGATGACAACAGTTTTCATTCCAAGTCTGGTTATAAACACAAGGAGGGGAAGTTTCAGCTGGCTGGAACAAAACTGGCAGAGGGTTGGCATTTCTGGTTCCAAAGTTTTGCACAATGAGACATGGAGGTTACACGGTTTGTTATTTCAACAGGCTGGCAAGCGATGGCAAGAGAAGGGGATCAGAGACATCATCACAGAATCCCAGACTGGTTTGGGTTGGGAGGGACCTGAAGTTCATCCAGTGCCACCCCTGCCATGGCAGGGACGGCTTCCACCAGCCCAGGTTCCTCCAAGCCCTGTCCAGCCTGGCCTTGGGCACTGCCAGGGATCCAGGGGCAGCCACAGCTGCTCTGGGCACCCTGGGCCAGGGCCTGCCCACCCTCCCAGCGAGGAATTTCTCACCCAAATCCCATCCATCCCTGCCCTCTGGCAGTGGGAAGCCATTGCCCCTTGCTCTGTCTCTCCATGCTCTTGTAAGTAACATAATAGTATAAAAATAAACATATTGTGTACCTTCTGCTCTCCGTTATATCGAAGCAACCACTTAATATTTTCATGGGTAACCTCCTTTTGTTTGGGATTACATCTTAATACTTCCACATTTCTAGTTACATCTGTGTGATAAAAATTCTAATTAAGCTTTGCACTTGCCTCTCACCCTGCCCAGAGCTGTCTCCAAATACCTCTCCAGCTCCCTGGTGCCATTCCAGGTACAGCTGCCCTGCGAAAGCTCTGCTCCTCACTGGTGAGCTCCTTTCCTGCCCCGAGGAAAGGTTCTTCCCCAGCAGAGAGCAACCCACGTGTTGCCAAGGTTTCACAGAGAAGGGCCATTTTTCACTCAGCAGGGCAACCCCAGAATTTGTGCATCAGGACAAACCAGACTGGGCTCCATCCACTGCCCAGCAAGGGCAGCACGGACACAACTTCTCTCTTGCCAACAGGCAAGTTTTTCAATTAGAGAGAAGATGTGTTTGAAGGGAATCAGTACAGCTATAGCAAAAACCATACCCACAGTAGGAAAGTGCAGCAATATCTTTATTTCCAGCCTGGTGGATTGTCCTCTCCACAGACCTGAGGGGAAGCAGGGCTGGTACAGCACCAGCAGTGTGCGACGTGGGCACCGTGCCCCTCGTGGATGCAGCTGTGGCAGCAGATGTAACTGCTGGCACGGGAACTCTTCCTCCCTCAGACAAACAAGCTAAAGTGTTAAAATGTTATAGTCACAAACCACATTAGTTACACAAGGCTGTCTGAGCTGCCACGACAGTGGTGACACCACTGGGGTGTGATGGAGAGCTCAGCTTCAGCTGGAGCCTTCCAAGCAAACCCTCATCTGAGATGCTTCTTAGCAACACAAATACCTCTCCTTAAAATGAAAGTGTTTCTGTAGTGGTATTTGGACAGCACCCAAATAATTATCCTTATCCAAAAATGTCTCTGTGTTTATCAAAGTGGAAATGAAGACAGGCTGGGAGAGCTGGGGGTGTTCAGCCTGGAGGAGAGAAGGCTCTGGAGAGCCCTCAGAGCCCCTTCCAGGGACCAAAGGGGCTCCAGGAGAGCTGGAGAGGGACTGGGGACAAGGGATGGAGGGCCAGGACACAGGGAATGGCTTCCTACTGCCAGAGGGATGGGATGGATGGGATTTTGGACAGGAATTGTCCCCTGGGAGGGTGGGCAGGCCCTGGCCCAGGGTGCCCAGAGCAGCTGTGGCTGCCCCTGGATCCCTGGCAGTGCCCAAGGCCAGGCTGGACACTGGGGCTGGGAGCAGCCTGGGACAGTGGGAGGTGTCCCTGCCATGGCAGGGGTGGGATGGGATGATTTTTAAGGTCCCTCCCAGTCCAAACCAGTGGAGATTCTGTGAAATTGTACTTCTTCCCCATCTCGGTTTGCTCATCACTCAGAACACGCTGCCTTCTGATCTGACTAAAGGCTTCCAACTTGGTGCCTATTATTAGCTGCTTAAACCAGTTTCTGGTGATTCAGACAACTGTTCATGGCAGTGGAACTGCAATTGTCAGTACACTGTGCTCCTGAAGAAGACGACAAAACAGTGGCAGTAATGAACTCTACACAGATTTCAGGCAACTCCTCGATGACATGACATGACTAATAATCCAATATTGCTAATGACTAAGATGATGAAAATCCAGACATGCATCAAGGCTTTTAGTGAAATATCAAGAATTAAAACGTTTATGCCACATCTATAAAAACTTTACCCAAAAAGCTACCTTAAAATGCTGTCGGAATTAAGACTTCAATATCTGGAAAATAAAAGGACTCTACTGCCTTTCAGCTACCTCTGAAGACATCATGTCAACACCACCTAAACCCAACTGTTCTCACACTTCCTGACCTCTTTTACACTTTTCCTTTTCCACAAAAGCTTCTGCTTCCAAAGGAAAAAGGAACAGAGTAAACACAGGGCAGTTTTTAGTGGAACAAAAGCACATGAATGTTTTCCCCACCCTGCACTCATTCACCTCCAAATTCCACCCCTTCCAGGTCTCCCTTGGCCCAGGTGGGCACGAGCAGCCATTCCCTGGCAGCACCACACAGCAGGGTGGCTGTCCCTGTCCCTGAGACTGTCCCCTGTGACAGAAATGCCTCTCCTCCATGCAGCAGCAGCAAACCACGAGGATTTCCAGAGGTAGAAACTGTCTCCAAACACACCAACCCCTGCCCAGATCTGTGAGGATTCAATCCCTCCATCTCTCCCATTAGTGTCACTCCCATGGCCCTGCTTCCCCATGTGCATTACAATGAAATCTGGACAGCAAGATTATCCTCAAGTCTCTTATTCCTCTTCCAACATGATTTTTAAACCCTACCAGCATCCTACAGACCCTTTCATACATTATTTGGTGTAGCATTAGAGGATTGGCCTCAAAAAATAACCTTACAAGAACAGAAGTTATCCTATTAAAAGGTCACTTGCCTTTACTAATGTATGATGTATTAAATTTGTATATCCAGTTTTGTTGAAAAATGTAGGAACATTTTTCTGCTGAGGCTTTCCTGCTTTCCCGATTATGAATGTAAGGAAAGCATGTTCTACGAGATGAATTTAATTTATTTATGGATTAGTTGACTAATAAAATGAACTTACAAGGAAAGTGCATCGGCTGTTGAAGAGTGTCAGACTTTAGAGGGCACATTAGAGTTACACTGGTCATTTATTGAAGACATTAGTTTTAAATTGCTTGCAAGGCTATCTATAGACAAATTACAGAAAACGTGATTGTGCTTTGGGAGAGACATTTTGCTCATTCTGGTCTCCATTTTAAATAGGAAATAACTCTGTCTCTCTTCTCCAGACCACAGCGCAAGGACATTTCCCTTGTAATACAAAATTACATTAAAAATAAAAGCAATAAAAGACAAACCTGAGTTGGCAGATTTTTTTTCCCCTCTGTAAATGAGAGTACTGGAAAAATAGGTGCTGAGGTACCCCGCTAATGACCCTAGTCTGGAAAATGCTGGGTTTTGAGATAATAATAATAAAATTCAGAAAAACACTCCAAGCCAATATCTGAGCTGGGTGCCAAGTGCTTGTGTGCAGTTCCCCAAGAAGCTCATCCCTGCCTGGCAGCACTGAGTGCCCCACAGCATCCCTGTGCTGGCAGGCAGGAGGGAGAGCACGGAAAGAACGAGCACAGGCACCCCCTGAGAGGTTTGGAAAACTCTGCAGAAACTCTGGAAATCAGGTGGCTGATGGACACAAAGGATAATCTTGTCAGAGCAGATTAACTTCTGGATCTGCTGGATTTTTCCATTCCATGCCCTGTTTGCAGTGAATGGTGCCCGGCCATGCCCAGGTAAGTGACACCTCGTGAGCAGGGCACAGCCAAGCCTCACCTTTCCAAAACCTTCCCCACGTGTCCAAAAGCCAGTTTTTATTTCAATTCCAAGCTATGTTCTATCCACTTCACGTTTTTAAAAAAGCCTTTCACATGTAAAAAACCTGCAGCTGTTAAGACTCTCTGAAGAACACACAGGCTGCAAGTCTGAGCAAATCAGGATAATTGCAAGAAAAATGTAGCAAGTGTGCAAGGCTTCAGGCTTTGGGAGAGGGGTATTTTTAGACTGAGAACTGAAGAATGACTCCAGGACATCGGGCTAGACAGGGGAGGCAACAGAAGGGGGAAATGTCAGTGCAAGAGGCTACAGAAAGCTTATGGAGCTGCAAGTGCCCAAATGTGATTCTTTCCAAGCAAATAAATTTGCTGTCTGCATCTGTTCATGGGTTTCACTGAAAATGAGAAAATCATCACTCCATATGCAAGATGCAACCCAGTGCATTAAAAAAAGGCACAGAGCAGTCTTTTCAGATAAATTAAAGCAATTAGAAAAAAAAAAAAAATCAATGCTTATGAAACACCATTGAGAGCTTTTGCCTCCTTGGTCTTACCAATATTTCTCTGAGAAGACGACTTATAAATAAAATTTAAGTTGAGAAAAACATTTGATACAGGGGTGGTGGGTTCCAGAGGAAGAGGAGATTATTTGTTCTTTTTAAGGAATTACAAACTCCAAAAATATTCTCCAAAATACTCTTCAGCAAGCAAACTGGAGGATTTTAACCTGGACTCTGTCCTCGTCTACCTTTTACTTCCTCATCTCTTAACGTCTGAAAAACTTTTCCATTAAAACTACACAGTGTTAGGCTGTGTCACAACGTAAACGGTGACAAATTGACAAGATAATTTTTGTTTTTCTCCAGCATTCAACAGTGCAGTAAGGTTTCTGCTGAGCACGCCTGGCTTCTTCCCTCTGCAGGAGCGGGCTGGAGCATCCCCGGGGAGAGGCACAAAGGCAGCTCAGCACAAACCCTCCTGAAAGCCCTGCAGGGACAAAGAGCCAGCCTGGTGCTCAGTGACATCACCGGGGATGGCTCCTCACTGCAGGGCAGCCCCGTCTCTTCTGGGAGCAGCTCTCACCCCAGGGATGCCCGTGCCAAGCTCTCCTGCCCCAGGAGCAAAGCCTGGAGAGCCAAGGCTACCTCAGCCGGTGGGAAAAGCCACTGGAGAAATGGAGAAAGTGGTTCACAGGCTGGAAACTGGGGAGACTTTCATAGTTTACAAGTGAATTTAACTTCTTGAATTCAACTTTTTGTTGCGCTGGTTCCCCAACTGCTGTCCTTTCTGTCATTCTTGTGTGTTACATTGAAATTGGCTTCTCAAGTCCTGAATTAAACTCCTTTAACCAAATCCAGCCAGAGTTAATGGTCTGTTAGCACAGAGCAATTTTGAAAGCTATCTTTGAAACGTATTATTCAACTGAGACAAGGCTCATTCTACTCTTTTACTGTTACTCAGTTTTCAAAAGGCTGGATAAAAGGGTTGTGATTTCACTACGTGGGAAACAAATTAGATGGGAGCCCTTTGGGATGCACTTGGGATGGGTTCTCCAGAAGACACAGACCCAGCAGGCAAATCAGGCTTTTGTGGTTATTGCACCTTTTGGTCAAATTTGGCTGCCTGGACGTTAGGAACCACAAAAGCAGACAGTGCTGTGCTGCCAAGAAGGGAACATTCCGAAACGAAATTACCCAAATCATGTGCTTGCATCTCTTGATGGGCACTTGAAGGGCCCATAACCAGCCCTGCACTGCAGGAGCTGGAACTCCCTGTGCCAACCCGGGGCAGAACCAGCACTGCCACTCCTCCTGTCCGGCCAACACCTGCAGCAGCTCAGTGTGAGAAACAAAATAGAATAAATATCTCATTATGTGTCTCTCAGGGGCTGGTTCACTGCCTTGTCACAGCTCACAGGGCTGTTAACCCAAGGTGCAAACCCTTCAGTGGGGATGTGCTGAGCTCCCCAGGGCAGAGCAGCATCTCCCACAGGTTTCTTGTGTTTCCTGATGCTGCCCTCACTCAGCATCAAAGGGAAGGAAGGATTTGCTCCCATCTCCATCCAAACCACAGGAGCTGTCAGTCAGGGCCCGATGCACCACAGCTCCACTCTGCTGCAGCTGTTTTGGCACATTTGGTGTCTCCAGTTGCTCAGCAGCACTTGTGAGGGCAGTTCTGATAAGCTCCCTGCACACTCATCCCCCCCTGAAAGCAGGTGGAAGCAATCACTTCCCATCTCAGCAGGCAAAACATCTTCTGCTCTGCTCTTACACAACCTTTTATTGTTTTTCCTGAGTCTCCTGCCCAACAGCAGAATCATGAGGGGCCTTGCACACATCCTTCTCCATTCTGGCAGAGACACAAGACATTTCAAGTGCAACCCACCCCGACCCATCTTCCTGCAGGGTGAATCTGACATCTCCTACAACTCCAGTGGCTCTCCTGCCCCTCGGGACACGGGCTCTGCAGGAGCACTGCTCCCCTTCTGTCAAAGCTAAGTGTATATAATAATCCATCTCCATTCAGGGAAGAGGTTTATAAACCATCTAGATCATGCTACTCTACAACTACAGTTACATTTCAGACAGCAAAAGCAATAACCAAGCCTTCAAAAAGCTGTTGCAGCAGCATATCATTTCAGCAGAACCTTTTCATGTCAGTGAAAAATATTGCTGAATGTCTGCTTTCAGGGGAATAGTCCTTGGAAGACAAGAGTGTCTGGCTGTACAGAGGCTCTGGAAAACTCCTCTGCAGCTTGGCATTTGCACAGCAGGCAGGGCCAGGGCCAGTGAGGATGGAACCGTGGCTGCTCTGGTGGGACAGGGCTCCTGAGGGGACAGGGAGAAAGGGCTCACCTGGCAAGGGCTGGGCAGCAGCTCAGGGACAGAGCAGCCCAATTATTCCTCTGTAAATATGCCAATAAATTCCGTGTGTGGACACCACACACCCGCCGAGGAGGTAGCAGAGCTCTGGCAGAACAGGCACTGCTATTGTTACACCATTCAACTTCTCCTGTAAATAAGCCCTAAAAATAATTTTCTAGATAAATCAGGCTTGCAACATGCAGAAGGGAGGCTTTAGACCAAACCCACTTCAAAGTGTTCCCAAGGCTGTATCCTGCTGCCAAGGCAGGGCACAGCAGCACTGCCTTCCCTCCACATGCTGCTTTGCAGAACAACGTCAGCTACTTAAAATTTAGATTAGAATAACTTTGCAACTCTAGGAGGACAGCATTGATGCTGAAACATGACAAGCCAAAAAGTGAAAAATGGATGCCTCCAAAGAAGTAGATTTTCATTGCTCAGACAGCAGCTCTGAAGAGCTGGACAGCCTTTGTGTACCCCAGACTATGGGGCAGTTGCAAAGTGCACCCAGAACCCCACGAAAAATACACTGTGCAAGTCAGAATCTACTTTTACTGATTCTGATAAATCTTATTCTTGAGCAACTTAAATCTGCCCAGCTGTGTGAGAGTATTGGAGACACACAGACTCCATCACCAAACACAGAGACACCGAGAGAGCAAACCCACACGAGGCGGCCTGGAACTGCTCCCGGGGAGCTGCTGAGGTTAAGCACCACCAGCCAGAGCCTCAAAGCACGGAAGAGCACAGGAGGAGTTTTTGAAGCTTATTCCTAGTGGCATGTTTCCCCAACAATACCTATAGCTGTTTGTTCCCTGCCGTTCAGCATCAGCTGGCACGGAGCTCTCACGCGAAGGCGGTGGCGAGGGGCCGAGGCTCCCCAGGTGTCCCCATGGCCACGGGACTTTCTCTGCTGCTGCTCTCTGCAGATGAGCCACCCTTGGAAATGTGCTTCCCTCAGCGCTGCCCTGATGGCCCCTGGAGCAGCTCCCTGGCAGGAGGGGCAGCCAGGTGAGGGGCACTGCAGGAGCTGGGTAATGAGTGCGAGGACAAGGGGGAACGGCCTCAGGCTGGGCCAGGGGAGGCTCAGGGTGGGCAGCAGCAGGAATTTCTGCATGGAAAGGGTGCTCAGGCCTTGGCAGGGGCTGCCCAGGGAGGTTTGGAGTGCCCATCCCTGGAGGTGGCCCAGGAAGGGCTGGAGGTGGCACTGAGGGCTCTGGGCTGGGGACAAGGTGGGGATGGGGCCCAGCTGGGACTCGATGATCCTGGAGAGCTTTTCCAACCTCAGCGATCCTGGGATTCCAGTTAAGACAGCTTGGTCCCATTTAACCCAGTTTTCCCCCAGTTAGAGCTCTGGTCTGCAGTTCCACCAGCTGAGAGCCTTTGGGTTTTCACTCCAGAGGGGTGAAAGGGATCAGCTGGGCTGTCATCCCAAGGGTTCTGTTTGCTCTTTACGCACACACGAGCAGCTTCTCACTCGAAAAGCCTTCACATAAAAGGCCTGTTTATATTCAGTGGGATTTTACTGGAAAGGAAAACCCTCCAGGCTTCAAAATAACAGGTCAAACTGTCCAGCAAGACAATCTTGCTCTGGTCTCCTTTACTCCAAATGACCACCTCCAAGTAACAAAACCTTTATCACATACTCACACTGTAATATCCACAACTACATGGGTTATTCAACAGCTCCTTTTGATAAGCTTACATTTTCAATTACTTAAATATTAAATTGTGTTTAAATTCATTCAAATAAAAATTTTAAAAGGAAATTTATTGCAGAATTTGCTTTGCGCTTCAACGGAATTGAAAAACCTGTTTTGTCTAGTCTTGCCTTAATTTAACTAGCAACAATTAAATTTTAATTTGTACCACCTTACCTCAATCAATTTGTTGGCATGTTCACGGAAAACCTGGGCATATTCTTTAACTTCTTTTTCATTCCCATTCTTGGCAGCTTCAATCAATACTAAAAGAGGAACATTTGTTTCCAGAAAAGAGTCTGAAACATGGTCCATAACAGCTTTGCGGAGCTAAAATAAAAATAAAAGAATGAGTTATTCTTCAGTAGTGTTCCACTGCTGTTTCCCTCTTACTGTATTAATACGTAAAGCTTAAACTACTTTTGTCATTGATCCTTTTTCCTTCGTGTGACCAAGACTTTCCTTGCACTAAGTCTTGTCTACACAATTTTTGCTTCAATTTAAATTAAATCTCCTTAAAAAATGGATTAGTTATAGAAGTGCAAGTCACCAGTTTGGCCACAAATATTGATTTAGCAGCTCATATTGGTTTTGCCTGAGTAAATTTGCTGCTTTCCCTCAGCTGATTAAACAACACACTGATTTAACTTTTTTATTTTTCTGCTAGAATAAAAACATTTTTCAACAAACCTGATCCATATTCTCACTTACTCAAAAGTGGGAATATATTGCTTTAAAACCAAACAGATAAAAGGCTGATGCTACATAAATATAGCTCTCAAACAAAATAGGTTGAGATGAACACCACCAGCATTATAAAATATCACTGATTATTTTCAAAATCCATAACATGAAAGGCTTTTTTGGGGGTTTTGGTTGGGTTTTTTAATCTCTCTTGCAATGAGGACGATTAAGACTCCAACATCTGTATCACACAGCTAACAGGGAATTAACAGGGAATTACATTCCCACCCCACGCTTCCCCCTCAGCCACGCGCTGGAAGCTCCTGGCTTTTAACTCACTGAAGACAGGCCAGCAAAGCCACGAGAAACAAATCCCCAGACATTTCCCAGAGGCCAAGCAAGGCCCTCGTTTGTCTCAGCCTGGACACGGGCACGTTCCTTACCTGTCTGCGCAGGTCCCTGGTCTTTTTGGTCATTTTATCAATGGCAGAGTTCAGGGCATCGCTCCTCTCCTTGCGGCCAGCCTGAAAAAGAGCAGACAAAGAGGTAAGCAGCTATTCAGGGGCTCGGAGTTAAACCAGTTATTCTTCATTTCAAGTGTATTGTAGGCTCCTTTCTCTGTTTTTCAGGTTTGTGAAGTGATCCTGCACGCTGGCAGGGCTGTCTCCACCTCCCTGATAAGGCAGCCACTGCTCCCTGCACACCCCATCCCCAGGGATCACACAACGCTGCTCCCAGGCAGGCACTCAAAAGCCCAAAATCAAAAGTCAAATCCTTATAAACCTTTTGCTGGGTAAGAAATTCAACGTTTCAAGTGAGTCTCCAGGCCCACCCATGGGGAGCTGCCAAGGTTTTGATCCAGCACGTTTCTCCTGAGCCCTGTTGTTAGAGAGGGCAGAGGGCCAGGCAGCAGGGGCAGCTTCCCTTTTCCATCAGACATGGGGTCAGAAATATCCTCATTTGTATCAGATTAAGAGTTAGATAAGACAGTGATGGTGGTCTGGTTTTGCTGGGAGTTTTTTCTGTATAATATAGCTTATATTAGAGTTTCAAAACACACTTTATGCAAGCACAATCCAATTTCTGAAGTCCTAAGCCACAATCAATATAATTATCCAGTTGAGAAGAAAAACCATTTAGCAGTGCTGCAGTGAGGGTATGCCAGGTATCAATTCTCCAGGTGACAGGCTGGTGTGAAATATCTGGATGAACAGCCTTGAATCTAAAACATCAAGTCCACTCTACAGCAGAAATAAAAAATGGGGAGGAGGGAGTTAGGATGTTGTAATGTCATTATAGTGTAATGAATTATTGAAGATTTGTCACCGCCATGACCAAGTTATTTGATTCTCATCACCAAAGGTAACTGAGAAGTGACTGAAGCCAAGCCCAGGAGCTCGCTGTGACGCTGGCACAGCCCTCGGCAGCCCCGGCCCCTTCTTTGCTCTGCACTCAAAAATGAAAGCTGAAGGCTCTAAATAAAGTGAAGATGAATGCACTGATCTACCCAACACTTTGCAGTTCCCCTGCTCAGGGGCTGTGACAGACAACACTCCCTGCTCCAGGCTCTGTCCCTGGCATGCTGGTGGCAGTGGGCAGTGCTGGCACCCGCGGGGGCAGGGGGGCACTGACCCCAGGTGCTGCCCCAGCCACAACCTGCAGTGGCAGCTGCTTCTCCTGCTGGTGTTTCACCCCAGTTTACCCACAACGTGACCATTTTACTGAAGCCACAGCACCCCTCCCCACGCACTGGGGTTTTTTCCCAGGAACAAGTTTGGATCTAAGATATACGCTCATCTATTATGCAGAAAGCCAAACATTCAGCTGTTCCAAGAAGTGCCATTTTACTTCTCCCCGGGTGCTCCCACATTACCATTTTAACAAGAAGCAGGAGCAGGGATTTGAGGCGAGGCCACCCATCAATTCCACTTTGCTGTCCCTGGCTTCACAGCCCACAACAGCCTCGGTGCACAGCACCAGATGCCTTTTGGATGAGAGGAAAACCAAGAGATGGCTTCCACTAATGGACATTCAGTTCATGAGACCACTGTGCAGAAGGGCCCAAAGAGCACATGACAGCCTGAGCAGCACTGATTCCTCACTGCTGATCCACTCCTCTGGAGCTTCACCACGTCCCAGCACAGACAGAGCTGGAGAATCCAGCCCCACTAGATTTCAGGAAGGCAGCTCCACTTTATTTCCACCTGGTTGGCATGCAGAAGTTTAAGTACAGAAGCTTGTCAAAGGCAGGACCAGAATTTCCCTCAGAAGGCTGCAGATAAAGCACCCTGCTAATTTAGCTCTGGTGATTTAGCACACAGAGTTACTAATTGGGATCCTTCGTTAGGGCTGAGCGGGGGCAGAACAGGACAGACCCAGGACACCTCTGCAGACACCCTGCTGCCATTGACAGCTAAAACCATCACAGCCAGTTCCAACCAAGGTCCTGGAGGCAGCAATGTCGAGTTTGGCCCTACTGAAGTTTCCTGATCTTTTTTTTCCCTGCATAATAAACATATCCCATAAACACTGTGGCCCAATCAACCCCGTTAGGAGCTGGTGGAACACAAGAAGGGCTGCACAGCCTGTGGCAGCACAAACCCTCCTGGGCACAGAGATGCTGAGGATCATCCCTGACCACAGCACTGTCACCTTGCCCAGCCTCCTGCACACCTCGGGAATTTTACCCACTGGTTCCACCCTACAGCTCAGAAGTCCTGTTTGAGCTGGTCTCCTTCTCTCAAGGAATAAATCATGTTTTAAAGGCTCCAAGTGCCAGTTGAGCTCTTTTGGGTACTTTGTCCCACTAACCAATTAGCCTGACCATTAGAAACTGGTCCTCATGTCTGGTGTGACCCTTCACTGAGGAGCCAGCTAATGACCCAGCAGCACGAGGCAGCCCAGCCACCAGCCCCTGCTCTCCACGGGATTAGGAGTAGTCACAAGAGTGAAGCCCCAATATTCAGATTTCTAGCAGGAGTTTTAGATATTCAGCACAAAACTCTGCTGAGGGAATCACAAGCCCCGCAGTCAGCGAGCAGCTAATGGATTCAGGAGATTTAATAGGGTCATGATGACCATGTCAATCATCCTGCAGCACGATATCCCAACTCTGTCCAGTATCATGGATAATAAATTTAGCCACGGTGCAAATTTACTTTAAATTAAATCAGATCTTTATCAAAGAGGATAGAATTGATGTTAAAAACGGCTCATTTCCCCCACCCCCTTAATCTCTGCTCTTCCCCACCACTGCTGCCCTGCTTGCTGAGCACCACAAATATTCCCTGTCGCATCCCTGTGGTCCCAGCTCACACCACCATCCCCAGCCGGGCTTCTTTTAATGCTCAAAGCAAAGAAAGGGGATTTGTGTACAGGGAGGGGAGCAGAATCACCATTTCTGTCACAAAGCATTCCTGCTGTACGTGTGCCATCTGAATTCAGACAACCAGAAGACAGACCCAAGCTTTTCCTACAGCTGTGGAGGTTAAAATCTAATCCCAGCTGAGTTGTGGAGGTGCAGGAGCACGGTGCTGGTGGTGATTCCACCAGGATCAGCAGAGCACGTGCTGTAACCAGCTACTCAAAGATATGTTTTGTAGCCAAACATCACAAACATCTGCTGTTCATCTTAAAGGTTCATCACCAGTTTGGGTTAAACTGAGCCCCCAGAGGTATTGAGGGAGACGGTGCCTCCTGCTCAGCACCACCCTGCAGAGCCCAGCCTGCCCCCTCCCCAAACCAGCACCCAGATGTGAGCCAGATGTGCCACTGCCCAGAGCCACCGCTGCCCCACCCACCACTCGCCACACCATTACCCAAAAAACATTGTTGGCAGAGTGGTTCCTGCTTCGTGTGTCTGTGAATTGTCTTCTGGGCTGCCAGTACAACAGGCAGCACCCTGGTTAATGATGGGGGCTGAATAAGTGGCACAGGAGTGCCTGGCACACCTTCCTGAGGGCAGGCAGTGCTGTGTCCCCGTGCCACCTCTGAGCTCTGCCCAGGGGACACAGGACACCAGTTCCAGGTGAGTTTTGCCCCATGCTTGGTTTTGCCTCGCCACCCAGCCTAACTCCGTGTCTCCAGAGGATAACCATGCAGGGCCCTCCATCACTGACAGCAGGGCTGCCAGCAAACTCCAGACAGAGCACTGCTGCTCCAAGGCCAGCCAGGGTGAGCAGTGAGGTGTGACCCACACCAATTCCAGCTGTGTTTCCACATCCAGGCTCTGCTGGTGGAGGAAGCAGGGCTGTGCCCTGGGTTGCTGCAGGAAGGAGTCTCCCACAGCCAGCTCACAGCCCAGCAAAGCAAACGGGCTGCCTGGCACAGTCCAGGGTTCACCAGGGACCTGAGTGACAATAAAGCCACCTGCACTGTCCCCCCTGCCCAGCTGGCTGTGCTCCCAGCCTGACATCCCTCCCCAGGGCCAGGCTGCACCAGGAGGGGAAGGGTGGCTCCTGCACTCACCCTGGCACAAGGAGGAATCACCGTGTGCAACCAGTGCCAGATGCACAGAGCTGCCACACAGGGAGGTGACAGCCACCACGCTATGCCACCACACCTGCCCTTTGCTCCCGGGAACACAAGGACACCTGACCCACAGTGCCCTGTGCCATCCCTCCCACTGCCCTCGCCCAAAGGACTCTCCCTCCAGCTGCCCTGAAGCACTGGGCACATCAGCTGCTGCTGGATCACCCCGGCCATGCCTTTGCCCCACGTGCCCCTTCCCAGGGCTCAGTGCTACGGTGGCAGTGAATCCAAGTGGCACAGCACGCCTGGTGACACTCCAGCCACGCATCCCCACTCACCCCACAGCCCCCCGACACAGCACAAGGACAACCTGCAGGCCAAAGGGCAGCAAATCCATCCTCCCATGGCCCCCGAGGTGCTAACACCCAGCAGCAGCTCCCAGGGCCCTGCCTGCGGGCACAGGGGTGGGCTGGGTGCCCGTGCAGGGTGGCACACGTGGCTGCACGTCCCAGGTGCTGCAGCCTCACCTTGCACCCTCCGTGCCCCCAGCACGGCAAAGTCAGGCAGCCCCCACATCCACATCCAGCAAAATTAGCTTTTCTGCTGTTCTTAATGCACTAGGAAGGCTTCCACAAGATGTCAGCCTAACTAAGTGACAGCGCTCGCCTCAGGGTGCAATTCCACTTTCCCGGTGCATGGGTTTAGCAGGAGAACCAGTTGTGCTGCTGCTCCAGGAGTGGGGCAGGTGAGAAGCCCCCCCAAGGGTTATCTGGTCCTAGCAAGTTTAATCCTGCAAATTTCCCTGTCCCCATTGCATCTGAGGGTTCGGGCTGCCATGAAGCTCCCGCTGTGGCAGAAGTGCCCAGATGGCATCAGGCATGGTTTTCTTTGCTGGACAATGAGTTTTCAGGCTCAGAAGAAATGCATTTACATGAGTTTTCTGGGGGTTTATTCCCAGCCTGTTACACCTTGACACCCCAGGCAGCTCCCAAGGAACAACGTGGATGTTGCTGCAGCGTTCCACACTCAGGAGACTCAGATGCACACTTGTGGTAATAACTGTTATTTCACAGCAAGTGCACATAAAAACACGTTTTGCTAAGAAAAGCACCCATAAAGTTTGCGTTAACAGTTTCCTAAACAGGAAACTCACTGGCAAGGTGCTAAATAGCCCTTGTTTGGTTAAGGGCCAAAGAATGGAGAGCTTCAGAAAAGGAGCAACTCACCGTGTTTGAACATTAACTCTGAACTCTGTGCCAAATTACACAATCTTAACGTGGGAGGAACCTACCAGCAGATACTGATGCAAAACAGCAAAACGCTTCCAACGAGCCCTAATTTCAGTCTCCTGGTAAGAGGGAAAGAGGCAGCACTGGGGAGGGCTAACAGTTGACCTCAAATTATACCCTTTGGGATGCTGTTGTTAAATGTTGTGGTAACGTATTGAAATGTTATTAGAATTCAAAGCAGTGCTTCAGATGAGGGTGGTGCACAGAGCTGCTCCCAGAACCGGCCGCAGGCGCTGCGGTTCCGTCGGGCAGCTGGCAGCTGAGCCCCAGCTCTTTGTACACTGAACATTCAACAAGAAACTCTCTAAATAGGTTTATGTAACTTCTTTGCATGTATTTCTTTCACCCTGGAGCAAATATGAGAATATTTACTATGGCAGAGCAATTTAAGGAATTTATCTAACATTTCCTGATTTGCTTAATCATTAAAGACAGTTACTCTCCTGGTGGGTTCAGGGTGGGGTTTATTTGTTTTGCTTTAGGTCTTTTTGAGGTTTCAGGGGGTTTTGAGGTTTTCTTCCTGTGTGTTGTTATAGAGTTCACCTTCTCCATCCCTTTACTTTCCCCTCAGTGCTCCCCCTGAGCCTGCCCAGCCCAGAAAGGGAGCACCAGAGGCAGTGCCACCATTCCACCACAGAACAGCCAAGGGAGAAGCAGGCAGGAAACAGCAGGTCTTAGTTTAAGCAAGGAACCAAAGCAAGGAACCAACACTTAATAACAAAGGCAGACGGCTGTTTTATTTTAAAACCTTCTTTTGACACAACTCATCCTGCTCCATCAGCACGGGCAATTTGTTATTCTCGGCTCATTCCAGACCTTGGAGGTCGGAGGTGATACCTCGCTGCTACACAGCAAACGTTTTCGAGTGCCTCCTACTACATCATTGCTTTATATCTCAAGGTGAAAATAAAAAAAGGTTTATTCAAGTTGCCTGGAGCAGGAAGCCAGCATCCCCTGCTGCACCCACACTGAGCCACGACCAGAGCAGTGGCTCTGAAGGCTTTACCTGCACATGCATCCTAAAATCACATGGAAACATCAATCAAGCCTGGCCATTTACCTTTCAGCACCAGCTGTCCCAGAGGAGAGGCTGCTCTCAATACTGGGGCAATGAACCTTTAAAGCAAGCAAACAGCCCTGAGAGCCCAGCATCCTCCTCCTGGCTGTGTGCAGGCTCTGGCGGGCTGGACCAGCACACACGGCTCTGCAGGGACACTCTGCAGCCCTAATCCCACAGGAGAACTGTTCCAGACCCACCCTGCAGCCAGGGGCTCACCGAGGTGGTGTCCCCCCTCCTGAGGGGACACATGGCAGCAGGACACAGTGGGTGACCACAAGGAAGCCCTCGCCCCGCTCCGAGCCCCGACTGGAAATGCCAGCCTCACCATTTCCTCCCTGCACTCCAGTGCCCAGGAAGCAGCAAGTACAAAAGCCACCGTTTGGGAGGAGAAAATAGATTTTCTAGTTTCATAACCGCACGCTGTCAAGCTGGATTCCAATTAAATTTTTCCTGTGCCCTAACGCAAGCTTTGCCTTTTCCAGAAATTTCCCCTGGCTTGAAGCGCTCACTCCTGTGCCCTGCTCCCGGGCTGTACCTCCTGACACACCAGCTCCAGCTACACCACTGCTCTCTGCACTTCTGCAGGGACCACAGTGGCACACAGCTGCCACACAGAGCCCTGAGCTGCCCAATCCCTCTCACCTCCACGAAAGCCGGTGCTGACCAGCATCCTCTATTCAAACTCTGCGCATTTCGCATCTAAAAGTTCCTTTCATGCAGGGAGATTTAGCAGAAAAGTGGGAGCAGGCAGCGCTCAGGCACTTCCACCCCGCGGCTCTGCGCTGCTTTTAACCCCGGCGGGCGCGGATGCGGGGGGAGCGGGGTGCTGCCAGTCCCTCCTGCTCCTTCTGCCTCGGGGACGAGGGACTCCTGCCGCTGCATTTCCCCCCCTCTATCAGTGGTCTTTAACACGATCACAGTATGCAGCACAATGCTTTAAAACAGCAAAGCTTCTGGAAAACCCAAACAAAAGGAACGTCACCAGGTGACGTCAGCCTATATAGAGCCCTGTGTGGTCGCAGCGCATAAGCAAATCCATTCTTGTACCGCTTCCCTGAAAAGCTTTTCAGTAAATGCACTCATGCTACTACAGGAGCTTCTCTCAGCAATAAGCCACCCATCTGCCATCAACAAGTTAGGACTAAAGGAAGCCACAGCTGCGGAAAAGGAAAACGTGAGCTTCAATTAACCAGCTGAGCAGCCACGGAGGACGAAAACTTGTATTAAGATTTAAAAATTTCAGACCTGCCGGAGGAGATCAAGGCAGCCAATTTCAAAAGGAATATTCCAAGAGAGCATCGTGGATTTTGCACTAATATCAAAGGACACTAAACCCGGTCAATTATTCAAGGCTGTCTTACATTAGAGCCTTTCCCAGACTCACGGCGTTGAGTCTCAAACTACGACTGAATGCACCCTCCAATGTACTCAAAAGAATGGGTAAGTTCCTGCATTTCTCTGTTCCTTGTATAATGAATGACAGCTCTGCTTTAAAGGAGCAGTTAAGATGCTAAAGCTGATTGCTCTGCACTGAACCTTATTAAAAAATGTTTTCTGATAGTGCCAGTGTAACCCTCCGTAATCGAGATAAAGCCTCCTCCTAAGTGTAATGTCCAAGTATTCGGTTTGTCGTAGTAAGTTGTTTCTTGCATTTAGAATTAGCTTGTTGGAAATGCATGGCAATGTTATCTGCAGTGAAATCTTCCACCGTGATGTTCCAAGTGTACTGATAAGGCTATCCTATCTTGTTGTTTTCCTAAATTATATTCTGCAGGCTTACATTTCAAGTGGCCATTAGGGGCTCGTATGCTGGCAGCACTATATGCAATGAGTATGGTTTTAAAAATGCTGCCTGCCTTGGGCATGGCTTGTCCACCAAAATGTCGCTGTGAGAAGCTGCTCTTTTACTGTGACTCTCAGGGGTTTCACTCAGTGCCAAACACCACTGAAAAGGGCTCGCTAGGTTTGTCACTGAGGCACAATTATATTTCTGAACTTGAAAGGGATCAATTTGCAAGCTTCAGTCAACTTACTTGGCTTCACTTAGATCATAATCAAATTGCAACAGTCAGAGAAGATTCTTTTCAAGGACTGTATAAACTTAAGGAATTAGTCTTAAGTTCCAACAAAATCTTTCATTTGCCAAACACAACTTTTAGCCAGCTGCTTAACCTGCAGAATTTGGACCTCTCTTTTAATCAGTTATCCTCTCTGCACCCCGAGCTCTTCTACGGCCTTCGCAAGCTACAGACCTTGCACTTGCGATCCAACTCCCTGCGGACCATCCCGGTCCGCCTGTTCTGGGACTGTCGTAGCCTGGAATTCCTGGATTTGAGCACAAACCGCTTGCGAAGTTTGGCTCGCAATGGATTTGCGGGATTAATCAAGCTGAGGGAGCTTCACCTAGAGCACAACCAGCTGACAAAGATTAATTTTGCTCACTTCCTCCGGCTGAGCAGCCTGCACACGCTCTTCTTGCAGTGGAACAAAATTAGCAACTTGACGTGTGGGATGGAGTGGACCTGGGGCACCTTAACAAAGCTTGATTTGACTGGAAACGAAATCAAAGCCATCGACCTCACCGTCTTTGAAACTATGCCTAACCTTAAAACCCTCCTCATGGATAACAACAAGCTCACCACTCTGGATTCCAAGATCCTGAGCTCGCTGACATCCCTCACCACCGTGGGCCTCTCTGGCAATCTGTGGGAATGCAGCCCAAAGATCTGCTCCTTGGCCACATGGTTGAGTGGCTTCCAAGGTCGGTGGGAGCACTCCATCCTCTGCCACAGCCCCGACCACACCCAGGGAGAGGATATTCTGGATGCAGTGTATGGTTTTCAGCTTTGCTGGAATTTATCGACCGTGGTTACCCCCGTGGCTACGACGTCGTCGTACACAGCTCCAACCACCGAGTACACGAAAAGAATAAGCTCTTCTCATTTCCATGTGGGAGACAAAGAGATTCCAACCACGGCAGGCATGGTCGTTACCACCGAAGAACAGTTCCCCGAGCCAAACAATGCCATCTTCACTCAGAGGGTAATTACAGGAACAATGGCTTTATTGTTTTCTTTCTTTTTTATCATTTTTATAGTGTTCATCTCCAGGAAGTGCTGCCCTCCCACACTAAGAAGAATTAGGCAGTGCTCAATGATTCAAAACCACAGGCAGCTCCGATCCCAAACGCGGCTGCACATGGCCAACATGTCAGACCAAGGACCCTATAACGAGTACGAACCCACCCACGAAGGACCCTTCATCATCATCAATGGCTATGGACAGTGCAAGTGCCAGCAGCTGCCCTATAAAGAATGTGAAGTATAATACCTACAGCCCACCACAAAGTAAATCAGATAAGTAACCTATTTTAAAATTGTAGGGACCTACATCAGATTCTAATTTTTACAAATGTTGACATAAAGCCTAATTTTCCAAGCTACTTAATGGAAACATTGTTTATGGAGTGGTGCAGTATTTTTAAGTTTTTTAAAAAATAAATCCATAATATTTTCAGTGTTCAAGAAGCAATGATTACATTAAACTTGCACTCCTAATGTTTAAAAAGTCTAAAGAGATGCTCACCTCAAACGATGTAAAATGTTTCATGTTATGTAATTATATGACTGTGTGTAAACATTTATACCCGAGTCTCCATATTCTACTTTTTCTACTGCAAGCAGTCCGAGGGGAAGGATACTGGATATCTGTCCAGGGAGCTGTGGGGGACGTGCTCTCCGTTTGTTCCACTGCAGCTGGAGGATCCCAAACACTGCAGCTGGCTCCGGGCACTTTAAGGGCAGCCAGGGAGGAAGATTTTCCTCCTCTGAGCATCTCACTCCAGTAAAGGAAGGGAGGGGAGACAAAAGGGAAAAAAAAAATAAAGAGCAACTAAGGTCCAGGTGGGAATTTCAGTGCATTGGGGTGAATTTATCTGAAATACAGTTTTGCTGTGTGCACGCTCATAGCTTGGCTTGTGAGAGGGACAGCAGGCACAGAAAGGAGCAGTTCACACAGCCCCGGGCAGGATGGGCACACACACATGGGCACACAGCCCCGGGCAGGATGGGCACACACAGCCCTGGACAGGATGGGCACACACACATGTCCCCAAGAACAGGATGGGCACACGGCCCCGGGCAGGATGGGCACACACACACACAGCCTCAGGCAGGATGGGCACACGGCCCCAGGCAGGACGGGCACCCACAGCCCCAGCAGCAGGAGAGCCCTCCCCGTGTGCCCCAAACTGGCAGCCTGGCTCCGTTAGGGAGGCTCAGCACGCCGGGATCGACTGGAAATATTAAATACATTCAGTGCTCAGCTCCCCGGTTTCACTTGATGATGCTTTTCATGAATTCAGGCTAATTACTTAATGACAATGAACAAACAGCATTTCAACACCTTTTCATGTGTAAATACCCCTAATGCAAGGTTCTCTTAATTAAAAGCAAATATCAACAGCGAGGTTAAGGAGAAGAGGGAAGGAAGAAAGGAAGGAAGGAAGAAGCCTCTCTTTGTCCCCCTGCTGCCCCCCCAGCTGAGGCTTCCTCTCGCTGGGAAGCTATTTTCATGCACTAACTCCACTGGTTTCTCTGGAGACAGAATTAGCCCCTGTAATATAAGCTCTCACTTGTCCTCCTCTTCCAAAATTCAAGATAAAAAAAGACCCCTTCTGAGAAGTTAGGATAATATGATTAGTTTATGGAACAGTTCACTGAAAAATGTTTTGTTTCTTACTTGATATGGGACAGAATCTAAACTAGTATGACTTAAAAAAAAAAACATATATAAATATATATACACACACACCTCATTCTAAGGGGTAATTTGGTTTCTTTAGCCAGAAGTACCATATTGCTATTTATACTCTATTATGAAATTCTATGTAAATATTTGCAGATCTATGCAGTGATGGTGGTAC
>VYXC01012594.1:63835-90815 GCA_013397175.1 Platysteira castanea | reverse complement strand
CTGCAAAGGATTACATTATTTTTAAGTCAACTGTTCAAATATTGTAAACATTCTAACCAAAGCTAAAAGATTCAGAGGGATGGAGAATTATTTTATATATATATACATGTATGTATAACTGAAAAACGTGTTGTGTCCAATGCTGCAGTGTTAAACAATTACCAGCACGCCCCGATGAAGAAATGAAATTCCTCACAGTGTTGCCATACCTTGACCAAATCCATAATTGCAGTATGCTAATTGTGATGTACTAAAGTATCCTGCAAACTTTTTACACAGAAGAACCACTGCATAAAAATCTGTTTGCTATTTCACTCTGCTTTTCTCTCTGTATTACCACTTAGTGAGGTACAATTATACAATAGTTTGATGTGTTCTTGTGAGATGAATTCATCCAAGGCAATTAGAGCAAGATAAGTAACTTCTGTTAAGATTTTACATTAAGGTTTTTCAATTGCTGGTTTTGAAGATATTAATTTGCATCATTTTACTTTTACATACAGTGCCCTTCTTATAAAGCCAGTATTTTGTTTACTTCCCTTGACTCTGTACTTTAATGGAAGAGATCCAGTGAAGCCTAATGGATTTCCATGGAGATACCTTTGAACTCCTGTTACTGTTAATACTGAGATGAGTCCATTTACACCTGTTCTGGGAAATTAATTACTGCTTTTAACTGACTACAAAAAATCCTGCGGGGTAGGTGGACAAAGAGCAGATCTTCTGTATGATTAAATCCCACGTGAGGCAGAAGGCCAGAGCTAAGCTGAGACACACAAATCCATACTGGTCCCCAGGGGTATTTTACTGAGTGTTGGAAGACTTGCTCTGCTCCTTCCCATAACTCAGTGCTCACAGCTCTCCCGAGGCCCAGGATGCTGCTCCGGGGGCAGATGAGCGAGCAGGGAGTGGGCATGGAGTGGGCATCACTCTCCCTGCCTGTGCACCCCCTCACCCTGCACTGGCTGGCACAGGTTGGCTCTGGGAGCCTGAGGAGGAGGCACTCAGGGATGACTTCCACCTAGAGCTGCAGGGTACCAGCGCAGACAAAGGTAGCACTGAGCTCATTAATCATCCTGGCAGCCAAATAATCTGGCTAGGCTGCCATCCCCCGTCAGATGTCACCACTGAACTCCGATGGCCTCAGCTGCAGTTGCAGGAAGCAATGCCACCTCTTCCCTGCAGAAACCCTTGCTGTCAGACAGCCCAAGGGGCACCACCTCAGTCTTCCACACGGGAACAGGAAGGGGCTGCTTGACAAAGAGCTGAGGTTCCTCCAGAGGAGGTGCTTTGCCAACACCCCAGCTCTGTCCCACTCTTGTCTTTATCAGCTTTTAATTACACCCAAGAAGAGCCAAGACAGATGCTGTGGCATGGCTGGATTTAACCCTCTTCTCCACCCCTGCCACTCACGGCGATTTCCCAAGCATTACAGCACTGTTCCACTGCCCCTCCAAGCAAACCCACCCAGGCACCCAACTGCTCCCTCCCACCACCTCTCCCAGTTCCCACTGGTCCTGCAGTGCTTGGCTTGCAGACAGCAAAGCAGGAGCCCAGCCCAGCAGGCCCAGCCCAGCACCCTGCCTGCTCCCTCTCTAACCCACAGCCCATCTCCCAAATGCCGAGGTTTACGTCTGCTATTCCCAAACCCATTTGTTGCCAGGTTCCAGGCATAAGCAAAGCAATTCTGCAAACATTACATTTAGGGTAACAGGTATCATAAAACTCGCAGAATGTCAAACAGCAGCAGGGAAGTCAACTTGAATTCCCTGCGGAGGGACAGCGGGCGCCGGGCAGAGCCCTCGCTCTGCACAAGGACACGGCCAGAGGCTGTTAGGATTTTTTATTTTAAACTTACTGTCTTCCATCTGCAATTGCTTGTGACTCTTCCAGGCAAGGAGGGGACTGGAATAATTGTGCTACTGTGCAGTCAGTGATTTATTTTGTTACTGGAACGAGAACCACGATGATTTGGTTTAAATTAATCGTATTTCAGTAGGAGCACTGGCTGATGACAGGAGCTTGTTAACGTGCCCTCCCAAAATACCATCTCTGCTGCACAGCCTCTGTTATACAGATCCTGCATTGCCTACAGGTGCTTCAACACCTCCATGCACAGCTTCAGAGGCCTTGGAGGCTTTTAGAAACAGAATTTCTTGTACTGCTCTCGAGGTCCTCGTCCCATCCAAAGATCTGCTCCAGCCTCGCTGATCTCCAGGCAGCTTCCCCTGCTCCCCACCCTCGTGTCAGTGAAATGGAAACCCAGCAGCACAAGCTCAGGTTTTGAGTCATGCTCCTGAGCAGGCTGAATTAATGCTCGCAGTTAGTCGCTCTGCATTAGATCAGTGTTTAAATGCACACAAGTAAAAATGACTCGATGAAGGGGAAAATGGGAGAGTGTTCAGTCTCCAGCTGAAGTGTTCCTCCGCACTGAGCTCCCGCTCCCTCTCAGATGGAAACATAATGAATGCTGCTCCATCAGTGTTTGGTTTTGTTTGCTTCTCCCCCAAGCAGAAATGATTTGATTTTTCAGTGATCAGCCACTTGCAAATCTGAGCTTCTGTCCCATTACCCCCTTAGAGGACAGGGCCCTACTGCTCCCTTGTAAAATCAGAAACATCCCGTGGCTTTAAACCAGAAATCTGCACTACACACTTATTTTTAATATGTCTAAGATAATTTCTGTACTACTTTAATGGAAATAAAGTTGATTTAATTTTGTGATCTGTGTAGCTATCAAAATCCATCTGTTCAGACCTATGTAACTTACCCAGGAGCTAAATTTCATCTTTCTTATGAAGTTTTCCATAAAAATTAAACAAGTTCAGAGGGGGATACAGTATTTCTCCTCCCCTCGAAAAAGGAACAAGCAAGGAGACAACAGAAACCAAAGGCAGCAGCTCCTCCCTCCCCACACCTTCCTCCACTGCAAATGTCCCAGATGCTAAAATTGGTGCTGGGCTTTGCTTTTTAAGGCATCACGTTAGCAGGATGCTTAGAGATAATTTCAGAATCAGCTGGAAATTCAGCATTTCACATCTTGTGTAAAAATCTTTGGAGAGGCATCTAGGGAAAGGTACCAAAAGCTTTGAGGGGTCTAATCAGGCCTCAGAGGGGGTGAAACACTGTTGTACATCACTGTGTAAGCACTGAGAAGCTACAACTGCCACCCCCCAACCACTCCTTTGTAAAAAGCCAAACAAAACCCACCCCACTTTTCTTTTTTACTAATGAAAACACTAGTAAGTGAACTATTCCACCAGTTTAGCAACCCAAGATTACAGAGAGCCCTTGATGCGTTGTGGTTAAATTATGTTTCAAGAGCCAGCTTCTGGTGGGAGGGGGTGTGAGTAATGGAGTAAAACAAGTGCAGTGTACAGAAGCATTTTGTTATTAAAATTGTGTATACTGTAAAACTGGATTTGCCTCTTTCTTGCTCCCTTTTCAAGCAGAGGTGACAAAAGCTCACTTTTTTGTGGTATGTCAAAACCAGTCTGCACCCACTGTCCCAAATGGCCCAGGTCCCACCAAATCCATCTCCTTCTGCTGTACCGCAGTGAGCAGGGCTGCAGGGCTCCTCCCAAACCAGGTGCTCCTGCTGAGCAAAAACTTAATGAGCAGGAGTGAAAACCACAGCACAGCCAAACTCCTGGCTCTGGAGCAGCTGGATCAGGATCAGGGCAGGCACGCCGAGCTGCCAAACCCTGGCTGTGCCCTGGGTGTTCCCTGGGTCCCCAGGGACACCTCTGTGGTCACCTGAGGGTCACTGTGCCAGCCAGGAGCTGGCACTTCCAACGGGAGCACCCTGCCAGCAGCTCAGCAAGGACAAAGTCAGGTTCAGAGGTGCCACACAGGGGGACACCCCAGCAGCTCTGAGCCCTCCAGGAGTGTCCCTAAAACATTCCTGGTACAAGGAGTGCTCTTTCCAGGGCCACCACGGCCAGCCCAGCGCTCAGAGCCACCTCAGCATCACGGGCAGGATTTCTGGGTTTGAGATGTGACAAGTTCACAGCCCAAAAGCCTTGATAGAGAACTGAACAAAAGAACAAGTTTCAGGATGTTCCGAGATGATTACACGCACTGAACCATCAGCTGAAGTCATTTCAGTAACTAAGCTTTAGCTGCATTTACTTTTTTATCAAAAGGTTTGGCTGGAACGAGTTCTCAAGGGTTTTAAATGTCAGTTGGCAAACTGCCTCTCAAATCCTTCTAATACTTCCAAGCAACACATGATATATCTATTTTCTTTAACTCTCAGAGACTAATTTTACAAGCAAAAGCACCTCTCAACTACAAACCCAGCTGTTCTCACAAGCAAAGGCAATACACCTCAGAGAAAAACCAGTATTCTGAATACATTATGCAAAACCTTTAAATCCAATTAGCAACAAGGAAATGTCAACATCACTAGCAACTTACTTTTAAATGTAGGCTCTGTTAAGACAACTGCAAAAAAATTGAGATTCAGGAACTTAACTGGAGAGGATTGCACAAATGAACTGAAAACTGCAGCACTGGGAAACCCTGGCTCTGTCCCCTGGTGAATGTCCAGGCTCAGGCACAGGATTCAGTGAGTGTTCACCCACCACAAAACCCTGGTGTCAATATTTTCTGTACTAATGAATGTAATTAAGTAATGTTCTTAAGGAAAAGCTCTACAAAATCGTTGTTAGCTAACCAACAATTTCATTACCATGAAGATTTTAGGAGATTTTACAATAAGAAGTTAAAGCTCTATTTGTCATATTTGACATAGGATTCACATGGTCTGGGGCTTATTTTGGAATAAATTTTTTTATAGTGAGGATGGTGAGGCCCTGGGAGAGGTTACCCAGAGAGGTGGTGGGTGCCCCTTCCCTGGAAACGTTCAAGGCCAGAGTTGGACAGGGCTTTGGGCATCCTGATCTCCTTGAAGCTTGAAAAGACAAGAGTTAAACACACAAATTTGAGACCTTCTGAACAAGCAGCATAAAAACCAGGAGCAAGAAGCTGAACCACGGCCAGAGGGGAACATCCCTGCAGTGAAAGCCAAGCTCTTCTCCCCACTGTGTAACACAAACACTCCCAGTATGCACACACAAGCAGAATAAAGGGATATTTATCTGCTACCTGGATGTTTAAATGAAGGAATCAATCTTTCTTTTATAAAGCCAAGGTATTTATTTTAAATGCCACGGAAGTAACCTCCCTGTTATCTCCCAGCAGACTCTACTCCTTGTACATGGAATATTCAAGCAAACTGGGCACAGAGGAGGTGCTGGTTTCCCCTTCCACCACTCCCTACCCCAAAGGGTGGGCAGTGCAGCCCCTGTTTGACAGAGGTGCATCATGCTTTACACCAGTTAAAAAAACCAGCTCTATTTCGTGAGAAGCCTTGGAGTAAGTGGAAAAGGTTCATCTATCAAGAAGGTTCTTAAATAATGAATGAGTCATAATTCTTTACAGTCAAAAGCAATTAATTTTCTGTATTGTAATCAGGAGAATAAATCTGAAAAATCCATTCTAATGGCTCTGGATCTGAAGGGAGTGTTGCAGCTGAATTTTTAATCTTAAAATACAGGAGCAGTGAGGACTTCAGCTGTTCAAACACACAATCTTGTACCAAACAGAACAGCTTTCCTGCATTTCTAATAGGTAGAACAGGTTTTGTGAGACCGCATGAAATTAAAGACAGTGCTCGACACAGGAAATGCATTTCAAGCAGAAAGGTCCTTCCAAGATACCTTTTACCTGTACAGCCACTAAAATACTTGAAATATCCTTTATGAAGTGTACAAAATACTCAGAAAATCTTACTGCAAGAAGTAGTTTTAGTTATATGTTTGCAAAGAGCTAAGAACATTGAGGAGCGTGTTAAGGTGGAACCCAGCTCAACCCTACAGCAACTATTCCTTTAGGATGCATTTGCTCTCTTTCCCACCAACTCCTAAATAATCCATCACACACCCAGAACCTCTGCCTCAAAAGCCACGTGCTGTTAGCTGGGACTATCAGTTCCTGCCCTCAAATGGATTGCTTCAACCCTAACACCACTGTAAGTTTTAATTCTTTTAGAGAAAAAACTTGTAAAATTAATAGAGCTCTTAGTAAAGTTAATAATGGCACAGTGTGCTAGGAGGGAGAACATGGGAAAGGGGACAGGGACATAGGACTACAAAGGAGTTGCCATCTCTGAAGGCACCACACAGCATTAACCAGGGGAAAAACACATTTCCCTGCACTGCAGCCACCCTCAGCAGCTTTGCTAACAACCTCTGCTTTGGGGAAGGCAAATTTTAGCTGCCCAAGCATCTCCAGAGGGAGGTCCTGCATGGAACACCCTCAGCACACTCCTGTCAAAGGATGGGAGGCAGGAACAAACCACCAAGTTGGGAAAACCACCCAGCAGGGCCGTGCTGCAGGCCCCCAGGTCTAAGCACACAGCTCTGAGTGGAAGAGCAGGAGATATTAAAGCACCATCTCTGCTGTCCTCAGGAGAGGACAACACCCTCCAGGACAGACGTGGAACTGCTCACTGATCCCGTCCAGCCCTGGAGCACGACATCCCCAAACCAACCCCAGCATCTCCTTGAGATTCTGGCTGAATAATTTAAAGGTTAAAGAACTCCTCCTCAAGCCCCCAGACAGTCCTGAAGATGGAAGTAGCTGGAAATAGATGGAATTGCTCCCAGGCAGGACAAACACCAAGCTCAGCACCCAGGGGAGCAGCAGGCCACTGCAAGGCTGACCCACGCACAGGCAGCCAAGGTGGGGACTCCTAATGACAGCTGGGAGCTCTCTGGGCATCAAGTGTGTTTCTTCAGGGTCCAGGCCTTCAGGAATTCCACAGCCACAGGGCAGGCAGGTAGAGAAAGCCACCTCTAGTTTATGTTCTTCTCTGTGGATGACCAGCTTAGGTCTGGGATGTCCATTAGCACCACGGCAGCTGTGGAGCTTGGAAGTAAGGGAGCTGGGACTACACTGCAGATGCCTTTTGTCTGCAATCAGCATCCAGAAACTTCCAAAAAGGCTAAGGTTAGACATCTGATTGGGTTGAACCAGAAAAAAACCCCCCAAAAAACCCAGTAAGCTCTGGCAGGTACTGCATCTCTAACGGGACACTACACTCCTGAACAGAATAAAAATCAGATACCTCTGACAAGTTCCCAGAGTCTATGGGGACAAGGAACATCTAGGACATGTCTGTTCACCCTTTTCTGAAACTGCAAAGCAGCAGGCTCCATGTCTCACGGGCAATGAGCCCTTGCCAGGTATTGTTCCCTGCCAGTGAGTGCAGGGCAAGTCTCTAGAGCAGCTGAAACACCAGGAGCTCACCAAACACCCACAGAGCCCCCTTTGTACCAACACAATGGCATCAGGACTAAGGAATCTCAGTTATTTACAGACCACTCAAAATACCCTCGGTGCTGGGAACTGCTGAACAAGCTGCAGTGCCTCTTCCTCTCCAAGTTTCGGATTTGTCAGCAGTGTAAATATTTGCCGACAAATCTGAAACTTGGATAAAGCCACCCCTTTGTTCCACATCCCAGAGGTGTTTCTGGAGTGAATTCAAAGCTCCTGTCCCCAGGCTGCAGAGCTGTCCCTTCCCAGCCAGGCCCAGGACAGCAGCAGGGCCATCAGGAGATGGTCACAGGCAGGGACAGGGACAGGCAGAGGTGTTCAGTGCATTCTTTGCCTCTGCCTTCGACACGGATCACTGACCAAGGGGGGCCCAGTGCCCTGAGCTGCAGGACCATGGCTGTGACAATGATCAGCTCCCAGCTGACCCTGAAACTGTCCAGGATCTGCTGCTCCAGCTGGATCCCTACAAACCTCTGGGGCCTGATGGGATTCATCCAAGAATCCTCAAAGAGCTGCTGATATCATCACAAAGCCTCTCTCGATGATTTCTGAGTGGTGTTGGGAATCTGGAGAGGTTCCTGAGCAAACAGCACTGGCACAGCAGTGGGATCCTGGCACGGAGCTGTGGATGTGAGAGCTCCACACCTTCCCCGGGCCCCTGCAGCCCCTCCCTGTGTGACAGCACACCCCAAACCCGGGGACAAATGGAACAAATGGACAAATGGAACATGGACACGGGGGAGGCTGACTCCCGGGCAGCCAGCAGATAAATCCCAGGGATGCTGTCCCTTCCTACCTACAGCTGTCCATGGACAACAATTAACTTGACAAAGGGGGCCAGGGAGGGTGTCCAGAGACACATGAAAAAGGTTTATGCCACATTCAAATGAGCTGATGCCACCAGGCTGCACACCACTTCTTTCTTCTTAGTGAGCACTCCATCATTTCAATGTGCCCCAATAAAGCTGCATCATCGAGACAGGAACTTTCTGACATCTACTTTTACTGTCCATTTATCCAAAACCAGTAGTCTTCATCAGGCAGATTAATAAGAGATCATCAGCTTTAGAAAGCCATTTCAATTGTTCATGCAAACATAGCTCCACTGTAGAACACAGCTCTGCCACTGCCTCAGCTGTGCTGGGACAGTCACCAAGAAAACCCAGTCCATCCTGCCTGGCCACCAGACACCCCTGGCAGCCAGCAAAATACCAGGAAACCTCTCCAAAAATATGAGCTTATGCAAATAACACAACAACCCAACCACCCTACCCCTCTAAAACATTCATTAGGCACACATATGCAACAATTAAAGAGATAAGTAATATATATTTATATATAAAACAGACATTTCAGGTGCATTTCCTGTGTCACAATATGAAATACAGGCAATCAGTGATCCCAGGGAACTAACTGAAATCAATCAAAAATATTTAAAAATCAAAAGTAAATCTCAAAAGAAACCCACTAATGGGAAGTTCACTTATGGAAGGAATTATAAAAGGTTTTATTTATAATTACTCCATCCTGTTTGCTACATTTGCTTATGCAAGAGAAGTGTTTTTCACTACTGACAGGACTAGGATTAAATGACAAGTCTGCATACTTAATTCAGATTGTTCACAGGTACAAGGTGAAAAATATGATAAAGAACATGAACAGGTTTTAGTGAGCTGAGCCAGGGAAAAAAAAAAAAATCAAACCCACCCATTCTGAGCAGAAAATAGGACTTTTTCGTGATTATTAAAACAATTTCTATCAAGGCAAGTACACAGGCTGATTTCTACTCTGACAAGTGGATTGGTCACTTCTTCTTATGTAATGCAGTTATAATCAAGGCAGGCCTGTTTTACCTGTTATCAAAACCATTCCACTGCCTTCAAACCAAACATTTCAAGTTAGTAACATATTGCCAGTCGCTTCACTAATATAAAAAAACCTCCAAAAATCTTTATTTCCTCATAGGAGAGCTATACTTTGCAACTTCAGTCTCGCAGTTTGTTCCCTCATGAAAAAGAAAAATCAGAACTTGCAAGTCTTCCTCCAAATTCCACAGCATCTTTTAACTTTAATGGCAACTGACCAAAAGCTTCAGGACTGCTCCAGGCTAAAAGCGATTCCCAATCCCTGTAACTCAGCCTGGAATTCCCACTCAAGGGCAAAGCTGGGAGCAGCTGAGAACACTGGCACTGGTTTGTAAGAATTCACATTTTAAGAGCAACCAAACATAGCTGCCCCAGCCTTGGCAGTGCCCCAGGCCAGGCTGGAAGGGGCTGGGAGCAGCCTGGGACAGCAGAAAGTGTCCCTGCCATGGCAGGGGGTGGGATGAGAGGAGCTTTGAGGTTCCTTCCAACCCAAACCAGTCTGTGATTCCCTGGATCTCAGCCATATGAAGGGACAAATTTCACCCCCAGTCCATGCAGGGATCCAGCTGCTCACCTGTGTGCCCACCTATGCACCCTCCCACCGTGTGCTCCTGCTGCAGCAATAACAGCAATTTAATTCCAGCATCCTCACAGGCCACAGGAGCCAGGCAGGTCACTGTCAGTGCCCCAGGCAGCCACAGTGGTGGCAGCAGTGACAGGGGTAAGCCCAGGGTGAGGGTTGGATGGGGCTGCTCAGGGGGTTCCTGAGCTCAGAGACTCCTGAGCAGCAGCCCTGAGTCCCCGTGGAATCTTCCCTTGGAAATAAGGCAAACCAGGGAGGTGTGTGCCCAGCAGAACACAGAGATGCTGCTCCCCACTGCAGGCAGAAATCTGTGTGGGCAAAGCTCAGCTGGAGTTGGAGCTGCCGGAACAGTGGGGGATGATAACAATATTCAAACATATTAATGGCAAAGGCAGTGTGGAAATAACATCAGTGTGTTCCAGGATGAGGGTGACCAGGAGATGGTCACAGGCAGGGACAGGGACAGGCAGAGGTGTTCAGTGCATTCTTTGCCCCTGCCTTCAACACGGATCACTGACCAAGGGGGGCCCAGTGCCCTGAGCTGCAGGACCATGGCTGTGACAATGATCAGCTCCCAGCTGACCCTGAAACTGTACAGGATCTGCTGCTCCAGCTGGATCCCTACAAACCTATGGGGCCTGATGGGATTCATCCAAGAATCCTCAAAGAGCTGCTGATATCATCACAAAGCCTCTCTCGATGATTTCTGAGTGGTGTTGGGAATCTGGAGAGGTCCCAGCTGACTGGAAGCTGGGGAACATCGTCCTGATTTTCAAGAAGGGCAAGGAGGAGGACCCGGAAACCACAGGCCTGTCAGTCTCACTTCAGTGCCTGGTAAAGTTATGGAGAAGATTATTCTGGAAGGTATTGAAAACCACCTGGAGGTCAACACAGGCATCAGTGACAACCAGCATGGCTCCAGGAGGGGACAGTCCTGCTCTCCTGCTTTTGTTGAACCTGATTTCCTTCTACAACAGGGTGACCCACCTGAATGACCAAGGGAAGCCAGCTGATGTGATCTTTTTGGACTTCAGCAAAGCTTCTGATACCACCTCTCACAGGATCCTTCTGGACAAACTGCCTGGGCCCTGGGCTGGTCCAGCTGCAGCAGAGGAGCTGAGGGCAGAGCTCAGGGAGGGAGGGAGTGGCTGGAGGGGGAGGTTTGGGATGGAGATCAGGGAAAGGCTCTTCCCCCAGAGGGTGCTGGGCACTGCCCAGGCTCCCCAGGGAATGGGAACAGCCCTGAGGCTGCCAGAGCTCCAGGGATGCCCCGGATGGGGTTGCTGGGGTGTCTGGGCAGGGCACTGGAATCCTTGTGGGTTCTTCCAACTGAGGATATTCTATGATTTTATAAGTCCTCTTTTAAGTGATGGTGAAATCACCTTAAAAATTACTGTCTAGTGCTATCAATGTATTATTTCTTGAGGGGAAAGAAGCATTATTGCAACAGCAGAAAGTAATTTTTTTTACTATTATTTGCACCTGTGGTGTGGAGGAGGAAAGGAAGGGATGAAGAGAGGAGTTTGCCAGGTCTGAAAAACAACAGACTCTCAAACATTTCATACTACTTTATACCACTACCAGGTAACAGAGCTATCTACCCGTGTTCTCTTAAGGCTTATTCTTATATCTAAAAAGTTAATAGCATAGGTTTTATGACATACAGCACGAAGGTTCTATACCTCTGCAGCACATTTCTACCACTGAAGAAAAAATATCTATTCATACAGGTAAGTAATGGTAGGAAAGTGCCAGGGTGCCAAGAAAGTCATCCTGTAACAACATACATCTTTTCCCTAAAAGCTCAGAAGAAAACCCAAATTGGCAATAATACATCACATGCTAAGCCTGACTTTCCATGGAACTGAGTTTCCCCAGTCTCCATCACATCGTGATGCTGGGGCTTTACAAGCAGGGCCAGACCCAGCATTACCCAAGGAAATGGACCTGAAACTTCCTGCAAAACACCACAGGTTTCTATTTCTCGTTGCCCTGACGATGTTTCTCAGCTGAGCTCAGAGCCAGCTGAGGGGCTCTGAGTGCCCTGGCTCAGCGTGCCAGGCCCCCATGGGAGCAGCACACTCAGATCACAGAAAATTCTGGGCTGGAAGGGACCCACAAGGATCAGAGTCCAGCTCTCAGTGAACGGCCCACACAGGGACAGAACCCAAAACCTTGGTGCCACCAACACCACGCTCTGCCCCCCGAGCCCACCTCAGGGTCACCCCCTCCCTGCCAGGGCAGTTCCCAGCAGGCAGAGGAGTGTTGTGCCTCTCTCCCACAACCCCAGGTGTAAAGCGGGGATTCTGCAGCAGGTCTGGCATCCTGCTCCTGCAGTTTGCAGCCCCCTGCTCCTGCAAGTTTGCAGCCCCCTGCTCCTGCAAGTTTGCAGCCCCCTGCTCCTGCAAGTTTGCAGCCCCCTGCTCCGTGCTCTGAGGTGCCAGGGCTCAGGACTCCAGCACTCCCAGCCAGGCTGTGCCTCCCCCTGGACACCCCCAGCTCCCCCCCAGCCCAGCTGGGACCTGTGCAGGACAGCCCCGAGTCACAACAGCCCCCACAGCCCCGGAATGCATCACGACTGCTGACAAGAGCCCTGGTTTAAACCTCGAGTGTCTCCTCACACAGCACCCAGACCAAACTGGGGCTGGATGCCCCGAGCTGCTGGGCAGCCAGGGGAGATCTGCCCCAGGCTGCTGGGAGAGACAGCAGGACCTCGAGGGAGGTGCCCAGCATCCTGGCAACACTGCCAGCTGTGTCCTCCCACGGGGTTCTGCTGAGTGACACTGGTTAAGCTTGGCTACAGGTCAATTCATCTCACTTCCAGGATGCCTGGTGAGGTGGGAGAAGCAGGGTGGATGGGGGAATGGCTCAGAATACCAAATCAGGGGACAAGCCACCTCTGCTGGAGCCACCAGAGAGCTGCTGGCGAGTAATTTGCTACTGGAGCTGCTTTTTTACAGGTCTGGTTTTTCTTTTTTATGTTAATTAGCAAGCTTATCTAAGGAATATCTCAAGTTTTTCCTTCGCAGATTACATGAATTAATAGATATATCCAGAAGCAGGAAAAGCAGGCTGAAGTTTACACCTGCAGTAATTGTAAAAGCCTTGAGATATTGTAGTTTTTATCAAATTTTACATTTGTGCAAAAGGCTTTAGAAATAGAACTAAAATTGGAACAACACAGACCCCTGCAAAACTCAAATTAAAAGGAGTGAGCCAAGGCAGCATATGCCCTTTCCAAGAGGAAGAGAATGCATTATAAATCTGGGAATAAAGCCACCTAACTCCTGGCAAGACAGCTTAGAGGAACAGATAATAAAGCAATCCTACCAATATGGTCACAAGACATTCAAAGTTAGAATTAATGTATCCTTTATTCATTATTGGAAATATAAATAGGTTCAATTTGCCACAGATTTTACAGCGTTTCCTGTAGGGGGGGATTCAGCAGCCTTAACCTGCAATCCAGCAACAGAAAAAGTAGGTATGAAGCTGCCTTTGACAGCGAGCAAGAGGCATTAAAAACCAGGAACAGCAGCAGAATCTCCTCTTCATCACAGAATCCCAGATTGGTTTAGGTAGGAAGGGACCTCAAAACTCATCTCCTTCCACCCCCTACCACAGGCAGGGACACCTCCCACTGTCCCAGGCTGCTCCCAGCCCCAGTGTCCAGCCTGGCCTTGGGCACTGCCAGGGATCCAGGGGCAGCCACAGCTGCTCTGGGCACCCTGTGCCAGGGCCTGCCCACCCTCCCAGGGAACAATTCCTGCCCAAGATCCCATCCAGCCCTGCCCTCTGGCAGTGGGGAGCCATTCCCTGTGTCCTGTCCCTCCAGCCCCTGGAAATCATCTCTCTCCATCTTTCCTGCAGCTCCTCCAGGCCCTGCAAGGCCACACTGAGGTCCCCCCAGAGCTTCTCCTCTCCAGGTGAACAATCCCAGCTCTCCCAGCCTCTCCTCCCAGCAGAGCTGCTCCATCCCTCTGCTCACCCTGGAGCCTCCTCTGGCCTGGCTCCAGCAGCTCCAGGTGCTCCCTGTGCTGGGGCAGCTCTGCAGGTTCAGCATCTGTGGAGTCAGGGGCAGCTCCTGAGAAGCCAAAAGGGCTCAGGACCAGCCAGCCCTGGCTGTTCAGCAGGGAGATCCCCCTGAGTGCACTCAGACCAAGCCAACCTCATCCACATCCCCTCCAGCTACCCAGTGACTCACCGGGGCACGTGGGGGATTAAAAAGCACTCCAACGTGGTGTGGGATTAAAAAGCACTCCAACGTGGTGTGCACACCTTCATTTCTCACACAGGCACCACCAAGCCATTATTTACTAAGCTAACTAATTAGCCAGCCACCCTTGCAGATAATAGGAATGCATTAAAGTATTTAAAATTCCAGCACAAGCCTGACACATACGAAGTTGCTGCCCTTCTTTAAAAGAAAATGAATGTCAAAGGAAATAAACCATTTAGGAGCAGTCAGCACATCTGAGTGCAGGGGAAAGGTGGCATCACCTCAGCATCCAGGAAAAGAAAGGAAAACAAAGCAGAGTGCTAAGGGCTGCCAAGGCATTTCACATTTTTATTGTATCAGCCTCTACTTCTAAACAGATCATTAGATAAGTGATTTAAATTAGCATTAGATAGATGATAAAGTAACAGCTATTCAAAACAAACAGAATTAATACACAGAACTGCAAAAACTGGCACAGAAAAACCAGGAGATTGAAGGTACTTAAGCTGACAGTAATCTGAAAAACCCAGCTGGTAAATTCCATTTTACACCAAGAAATAAGTTGTAACTGAATCTACACTTCACTGCAGTCTAGCACTGAACACCCTTCCCTTCACACAGGCACTGCTCCAGGAGTGGGTAATAAAATCAAAGTCATAGAGCAAGTTTACAAAGCACATAAAATAATCAATCCACTGGAAATAACACCAGGAATACTCCCAGGGGATACAAGTGCCCTGTGTGCTTGATGTAGCCCTGCTCTTTCAAAAAGAGCTCCTCAAGTCCAGCTGAGGATACCCATAACTTGGGGGCACGGAGGAAATAGGTTTCCACAGCCCTACAAAACTGACTGGGGATATGAATTCAGAGGAAGTTTGGAGAATCCTTTGAGTATCTGCCTTTTTTGGAAAAACTTTGAAGTATCTGCCTCCAAAAAGGCAGCTTCACGTTGTCTGTGAAAAAGCCTTCACGAGAGCATACAGGGGAGTACAGGACAGCAAGATTTGTGTAATTACCACCTTTTCCTCTCCACACACGTTCCTGAGAGGCTCTCCTCACTCCACAGCTCCCACGGCAGCCTCTCAGGGCGAGCAGAGCTGGCACTGCCAGCACAGAGAGGGGCAGGAGCCCACCCCTCCCCACCAGGTGAGCCTGGGCAGCAGCTCCACCTGTGGCTACCAGAGAGCCAAACCTGCAAACCCCCTCCCAACCCAAGAACATCAACTTCTCCAGGGCCTGAAGCCCCTGCCTTCCTCAGGGAGCAGGTCCTGCAGGAAGGAGCACGCCCACCTTGCAGGCCATTAGCTCCAAAGGGGTCAGGAACAAGGTAGGAGGGCTTTCAACTTCCTTCTCTTCAGTTATTTCTGCATTAACTTCTCGTTTTCTTGGCTTTTCTCAGTCCGGTGACCTCTAGAATTGGGATTCTTTGACTCCTGGAGAGATGCCCAAAAAACTCATCCTGCCTCTAAGGAAATTCACAATTTGGCATTTAAGGGGAGCAGTATCAAGTGATATGGCTGCAGTCTTATTTTGTACTTGACATCAGAGCTCTCAAGTCACCTTCTTCCCCCAAAACGACTCAATAAAGAGTCCTCAAAGGACAGGTTCAAAGGCACAGCAGGAAGAGGAGGGCAGCCCCACATGCCACAGTTCTCCCCACACACTCCAGGAAGCTGAGTGGTGAGGAGGGGATACACACACAAACCCTCTGGAAAGAGGGAAACGAGACTGAAGCCACAGATGCAGGAGCCACCTGGGCAGTAACACGTAGCCAGTTGCTCAACCTCTACACAAGCAGAATTAATTGCATTAATTCTGGGGTTTAGTCAAGAGGATTTGAATAAAAATAATGCATGCTTAAAAGCAGTGCATAGCATTGGGTTAAAAAACGTGGGGACAGCTTGTAAATGGAGGGCTCTGACTTGGGCACCACTGACATTCACAGCTGCAATTCATCTGCTGGGAGGCCTGAAAGGAAAAACATCCATCAGCTTCCAACACCAGAGACAGGACAAAATATGTGTGCTACAGACAAGTCCCAGGGTTATCTTCCTACTCAGCAAACAGGGGCTTTTTAAAGCATCATATACCAGTGCTGCAGGAAATATCAGAAAAGAAAATAAACTAAAAAAAAATAGGTAAAGTCTCAAGCACATAATGAGACTGGAATCTCAAAGAAATTGCTGAGGATACTTCAGTATCTCCAGCATTCCTTAATATCTCTGTACATACTTTAATTTTGGGAGAAATTATGCAGCTACATTCATGTATCAAGACAACACAAAAAGAAATTTAACAGTATCAGAATTATTTGAAGTCTTGAATAGTTTAGGAGAGCCAATGTTCCAACTCCCCCGAACTGCCCCTGAGTGCAGCCTCACAGCCAAATCTTCACCTGCCATCATATTAAAAAAGTTGCCTGCCACACTTGTCGTGGGGACCTTACTCCAGAATTCAATCAAAGGCAACAGAAAGTCCTTTTTTCTTTTGTTAAGGAATCCGTCCTTTAAATACAAGATCAAAATAAATTCCCTAAACCCCAGCAGATGAAAGGCAAGCTGGAAGGATGCTCTGGAGCAGTCCTGGCACTCACACTGACCCACCTGCATCCCCAAGGTGCTCCTCATCTCTGCCCAGGCACTCCCACGTCACATTTCCTGCACCCCACAGATACTCCACTCTCAAGATACCCCACCTCCAAAGCTGAACTGATTCTAAACCAAGAACCTCCTGCTTTCAGAGCCCTTTGTCCCCCAGAGAAGGAGCAGGCTTCATTTCCCCAGCTCATTCTGCAGGTTTCAGACAGTAACTGATAACGTCAATTCGTGTTATCATAGTCTGCAAACCACAGCTGACAGCACCTCGGGCACATCAGAGACTCTGAGCTCAGAAGCAATGGTTTTTCCTGGCCACATATGGCAGCAGTGGAGCACCCACTGAATGGCCAAAGCCACCTGCAAACCCCGGCAGGGGCTAAGGGAAGGCAGGGGAGTCGATGCTCCACGAGGGCTGCACGTCCCACAATATTTGCCTTCACTCTGACCCACACAGCAAAGAAAAACACCCTCCACTTGTGGAAGGCACAGGTATTTGTGAAAGCCAGCTCAGAACCATCTGGGTTTGTTTCTTTGCTGCCTACTGCTAACTTTGCACATGCCCTGGTTTTCCTCTCGTGGCCCAGTGCCAATGCTTTTTTTAATTGGTGCTGAGAAAAATGCACCTTTGAGCCCACCTTTGCAAGGCAGCTCTTGGCCTGACAGCCTCTGGCTTTGCTGCTGTTATTGTAAGGAAACCACTCCTCTAGAACGCCTGTTCAGCAAGAATAATTTTTGAGTATCCAGTCTCCAAAGTCATGAAGTGTTCTCAGATAGCCTGAGCAGGTTTTAACCCTGCCATACACAAGCTGGCTCTGCTGTTTCCCCTCTAACTCCTGCCCCTCCTGCTAAAGGAGTGAGTCCCCGTGCAGGCCAGAAGGAAGCCTAAGTTCTCTCCTCTATTTCAACAGCTTTCCAAGATACAGCTTAAGCCTCATCCTTTTCTCAGACATGAGAAGGATTAAGTCACTCTTCTGCCTCTATTTAAATTCCAGAGGGCTGCCACTATTTGGATAAGCCACAAATGCTAATTATTCTGTATTGATTCCGTTGACTTTCTGGGACAAAGGAGGTCTAAAGCTCCAGGACACAGTAAGAGCATTACAGAACATCAGCTTTCTTACACAGGATAAAACAGGTTCAGCAAGAGCAGAGCCTGGATAATAAACACCACATCCAGAAGAGAATATCCAGGTTTCCATCAAGACCTCTAATGCTTGCAGCAGGAGCTGTAAAAAAGATGAAGAGGTATTGGAAAGGAAAAAATGAAAGAGCACAAGAGGTTTTGCATGTCACAGGAGCACTGGAGAGGACACAAGTGGTACCAGACAGCCACAGGGACACGTGTGTACATGGGCAATGACTGTTCCCATTCTCTCCCTTCATTATCTCCTGAATCCCATCCTGCAGAAGGAACTTAGCCCAGAGTTTGCATTAGATCAAGGCAAAAGAAAAAGGAGAAGTCAAGGACTTGAGATGCAAGTATTTTGTGGCGATACAAGAACTGTGGTATTCCAGTTCTTAATAATTCCATCATCCCTTTGCTCCAACAAGAGGAATTGAAAAGCCCAGTTGTGTGTGTAATACTTCTGCACACTGAGAGCATGATCCTGCTGGAGGCTAAAAGACTGTTTATCCACAGATCAGCAGTCACTGTGCAAACTTACATGCTCCATTCCATCCATACTCCTCGATTTTGACTTTGAGAGATTACTCAAGTATCACCAAATGGAGCTGCATTAGGGGCGACTACATATTTGATCTTATGCAGGCAGATAAAGTTCAGATATTTCCCTACAAAAGAGCAGAATTCAAATGAATTAAGTCATAAACCACAACGCTGAAGCAGAATCAATGCACAGCATCAGAGTGTACTTATGTAAAACCACTTACAGCTCCACAAAAGTGAAACACTGCAAAATGCCAACCTCCAGAGCACAAACAAGGGTGCACGCATTCCTACTGCTGCTTTTCCCTGCACCCATCTTAAATCTTATTTGATCAACATGAGATTAAGAAAGGTGGAGATTTACAATGCATTATTAGAAGATTATAATGTGTTAACATTGGAGATGGACACATGCCTGAAGGAAGGAAAAACCAGGTGTTTCACCAACACAGAACCAAAGGGTGATGGGGGGAAAGGAGGGACCAGGTAGGATGGGAGCTTTCACTGCCACTCAGGGCATCCACAGGACTCAGTTCCTGTTTAGAGACAGCAGCAGAGCTCAGCTCTGCTGCACAGCTGCCTGCAGTGAGCACTCTAAGTGAGGGCAGCCACCTTCCTCCTTTTACATACATTAAGTCTGTAACAAAAATGCTGCAAAGCGTGGAAAGGCTGCAAGGGTGAGTTCTGCTGTACAAGGCAGTTCAGAACGAGTCCCAGCTGCTGTCAAATCTATTCAATTTAAGAGAGTTCTTGCTGGCAGCTCTGCACCAAACAAGCAGAGGCTGAAGGCAGTGGATGGAGTGCAGCAGTGATTTAGGACTTCCATGGACTTCTAGGCTCGTGCTGGAACCAGACCTGAGGTGTGAGTGCTGGGCTTTGCTGGATTCCCTCAGGAGGCACTAAGCCAGCCATATGCTTCTTTAAGAACTGCATCTGCACAGCATAAAAATTGTCTTGGGTCTGAAAAGGCATCCAGGACTCGCAAGTTGTGCTGCCAGCATCAATGGCCTCAGCAGAGTCTGGCTGCACTGGGTGTGCCCCCACCCAGGACACAGCTGGAGCCCAGATGTGCTGCCCTCCCTCCCCTCTGGGGCTGGGCACCCTGAGTTGTTTGGGGTCTCTAAACCAGAAATTCCACATCAACACTGGGACAAGCTCAGGGACACCACTGGCTCTGACGAGCTTCAAAACCCAAAGTTCACAAGGCTTACAGAACTGCCTGAGCTGGCTTCTCTTAAATTCAGTAAGTCCTTGTATTAAGAAACATAAGAAGGTGCCAGAAGATCTCCCAAAAACCCCACACTAAGTCCCAAACCAGGATGCTGTTGGGTGAACACCTGGAAGCTCCATTCTGTAGCCCAAAAATGCCTGACTGACACAGCGTGAAGTTCTCATCATCTTCATCTGGCTTCACTCCAATGATGCTGAAATATTTACTCTGTGGCAGCCTGTAAGCATTAAACTTAAAATTCTCTTATCACTTCAGAAATGTTCTGTTTTTAAATGCAGCATCTTTGTCAAACCAATAATGTCTATGGAAATTAGGGCCCAGGATAAGAGCACAGCTCTCTACTGAGCAGCAAAGTCCATGACAGGAAAACCCATCCAGGCTTTCAAACCACATCCATCACGTCAGCATTCAGGCATCTTAAACTGACAAACAATATTAAAAAAGAAAGTGTAGATTATCTCAAGGCAGAATTTTTATCAGCATCTTTATCATCACCACAGATCAGTGTGCCATTTTAATTCACATCTATTTCCACAGAAACAGATGCTTTCATTAAAAGGGCTGTGCAAGAGCCCTCTCAGTGTAGAGATACTTGCTATAAATGAATTTTACGGTCATGTGAAAATTCACGTGTTCCTTTCCAAGCTTGGATCCTTGATGGGAATACAAAGCTGTGGATCAACATCATTAATAGGCAAATTCATCATGAAAACACATCTCCATTCTGTAAATTGCAACTGTGTCAGGAGGAGAAATATCCTTTGCTGGTAGTTCTGAAGACAAATGATTTCTCCCAGCAGACACAGAATAGATAAGCCAGGCACTTTCCTGCCCAATCACTTCCAAGCATCAGAGATGCTCAAAGAAGCTTAGGAGAGAAAAGCAAAATAGTGCAATTAGGGTTGAGGAAACAGCACTAGTTTGGAGCAGTGCATTCCCCTAACTGCACCGAACACGGACACAAGGGTGCAAACCAAGCATTCAGCAACTTCTGGGTGCACCAGGTCCAAACCCAGCAGTTCTGAGACCTTCTCTGGAGACCCCGAGATCCAAACCAGGCTGGCCTGCAAGAGCTCCCCGAGGCAGTGCAGGGCCACGGCCTGGGCTCAGCCACCTCCCTGACATCCCAGCTGTGCCACCCCAGCGTGGGCCAGGTTAAAACCTAACACAGAAAGAAACACAGCCCCCACCCCCAAGCAGGCCCTGCTGTGGTGCTCAAGCACTTGAGGCCAAAGAGAAGATGGAAACCAGGGAAAATAAAAAGCCATCCTGAAGTGCTGTGTGCCTGGAATTCCTGCTCTGAACCAACTCCCAATGGCTTTTCTCCATTTGCTGCCAAGCACCTCTAATGCAGTCCAGACAGTCAAGGACACAGGCAGAATGTTAATATAAAAGCATTAAAATTCCCATTGAAATGGGACCTGTCAGGCTACTTTATGTAACGTGATTTATCGTTTCCAAATGTAGTAACAAGGGATTTTGTTGTACAAGAGCATGTGGTGCACAATGGGGCTCCGGGTCCACGCTCTGCACCCGCCAAACTACAGCTCCTGACAATGTTTCTGCTGGTACATGGCTGAGTTACTGGTGTGTGCATGAAAGGGGAGCTGTGGGCATTAGGAATTGATGGGGTACAGAATAGAGTGAAAATGAGAGCTCTCTGCATGTCCCTGTGCACACTAAACCGAGCTGGACACCTCCAGCCACTGCTGGCTCATGGAACGAGCCCAACTGTGCCCATCCCTCAGGGCTCCTGCACCAGGCAATAAATATTGACTGCCAAAAGCTTAAGGAAGCTTTTTCCTCCAGTCTTACACGTCAGTCAGATAAGTGATGTCTTCTGCAAGCTCGGGGCACGCTGAGAGCACACTGCAAACTGCTGGTTCCACTTGGAGGGCACGGCCTGTGCTTTCTACCCTGCTAAACCCCAAACCCCTCCAAAGCCCAGCCTCAGAGCCACCATCTCCAGGGCTTGCTGTGTGTAACACAGAGCTGACAGCAAGGCAAGCTGCCCAGGTTGTGTGCTAATGACTCCCGGAGGGTTACAGCACAGAGCATGTACCTGTCACCACAAAGTTTGGGGATTCCTGTGTCAGTGACACATTTTCTTACTTCTCCATTCTACATACCAGCCTCTCAAACACAGAAATATTTCAGCTCTCAGCCCACCGGGGATTTTTTTAATGCATTTGCTCTCAGTAGTTTAGATATCCATGTAGTTTTCATCGGAGTTATGTTAACTTTGAGGCAGAGCTGAGTAGCACAGCACAGAAAAGCAGAGATGTTGGTGTACCTACAGTGGGAGAGGAATCTCACCAGCTGCCAGTGCAAAGGCAACGCCAGGATAAATTGGTGGTAGTGTCAAAAAATATACAGCTTCATCCTTTTTATCTGGAGCAAACTGCAACAGGTCAACAAGCACCCACACAGGAGTGTGGAGTTACACCCAAAAGACTGTTTCCATTGTATTTTCTTGTATTTCTTACTAACTTCTTCATTGATTGCACTATTAGTCTTGGCATCATTCAGTTCGATGCTTTGCTCTGCCCTCTCACCCTGCCAAAGTCTGGAATCGATGTTCCACTAAAATCAAATATGCTTTGAAATTTCTTCATTGAATTAATAAAATACACACCAAGAATGCCTGACTGCCACAGATCATACAAAGATCCGGGTCTTGCCATCCGTGAGTTCTACTACAAACTCAGCTACGACTGATGTGGTCCATTTACTGCATTCCAGGCAGTTGATCCCAGAACCAAGACCTTGGACCACTCTGCTCTTACAAAGCTACTCAGAATCGATCACGAGTTTAGGCCTTCCCCTCCCAGCTCTGCCACTCAGCACCAGCAGCAAGAACCAAGTTTACTCCAAGAAATAAAACCCAAATACAAATAGGCATCCGTGCTATTTCAACCCAGGAGGGATCTGCAATGCAAGTTTAAAAAGGAAAACTATTTTCTGTTGGAATTGTGAGAAGTGAGTAAAAGCCATAATGGAAAATGGTTCTCCCCAGGCGAAGTGGAAGAGGAGAGGGGAAAAGCTGGAGAATCAGATACTACAATTAAGGGATGGACAGCTGGGACTTCAAAGAATGGAGCTTACAAACCAAGAGGTTGGGTCATAAAGTGTCCGATGAAGTTCAGTGTACACAGGTAATGAAAGCCCATCCCAATTAGCATCCACAGAAACAGACTCCTGCCACCGTGGCTCAGGAGCTGAATCTTGAGGGTGGCTGTTCCTGGAGCCCCCTCCATGCCCAGCAGATGTCAGAGAACACATTTTTTGACACTACCACCAATTTATCCTGGCGTTGCCTTTGCACTGGCAGCTGGTGAGATTCCTCTCCCACTGTAGGTACACCAACATCTCTGCTTTTCTGTGCTGTGCTACTCAGCTCTGCCTCAAAGTTAACATAACTCCGATGAAAACTACATGGATATCTAAACTACTGAGAGCAAATGCATTAAAAAAATCCCCGGTGGGCTGAGAGCTGAAATATTTCTGTGTTTGAGAGGCTGGTATGTAGAATGGAGTCCTGGTAGCTCAGGACTGCAGAACAAAACCAGAGGATCCCATGACACTGCCTGAATCCTGAACAGCCCGTGCAGCTCTGGTCCCCAAAGCTCAGTGGGAACGTGAGGGTACAGACAGGGCACAGGAGGGGATGGGGGAACGTGGCCATGCCAGCATTTTGGCTCTCATGAGCACTGCACTTTTGAAACTCCTCCCCAGCACTGTCACTTCACACTCGGGATTCTCATCTCAAAGCCCTCCTGGGCCTCCTGAGCTGGATTCTCCAAGTGGATCTACACAGAGAGGCAGCCACCACCACAGCAAACACTAACTAGTCCTCAGGACTAGGCTGAAATCAGGTGAGGCAGACTGCAGTGGGATGCAGGCACCCAGAGGCACTGGGACATTCCCTCTACAAACCCCGTCCAAAGCCACCACACTGCTCCATAACGAGGGCAAAGCCACAGCTGGGAGGAGGTGGTGAGAAACTCATTTATGGCAACAGCTAATACAACGAGGATACTTCGTTTTGGGAAGCTTAGACCAAAGCCTCCTACGTGATATGGCTCTCCAACAACAGTGGCACAGGAAAGGATGGGCAAGGAGTTCCTGCTCCTCCTAAATGAGATGAAGGAAACATCCAACAGAACAGGCATGATGAGGTTGTTCTGCTTCAAAACAAAAGATGTTTCCTCACAAAGCACACACTGAAGCAGGAGAACTCCTTGCTGAGATGACTGTGGGTGCTGTAAATTATAAAGAAACTCCACAGATTGACTGGGGAAAAGTCCATTGAGAGCCATTAAATGCAGTCAGCAATGCCACCTCTGGAAGTGCCCCAGCTGCAAACTGCCAGGTCTGGGGGCATTCTTGGGGTAAGATAAATTACACAGCTCCCCTGTTCCTGTCCTTCTGCTTGCAGGATCCACCACTCACCCCTGTCTGGCAGGATGCTGGCCTTGATGTACAAGATTTAGTCTGACCAAGCTGGACTGCTCTTGAAAATGGCAGGAGAAGGTGTGCTAGAGGAAAAGGAAATAATACACCCACCATTTTAAGAAAAAGGGGATTCAAACTTCTGCAACAAACTACTGAACAAGCAAATCTTGCCCTTCTTTTAAAGGCATAATCCCAGGATTCATCACCGTGCCAGCAGATGCAGTGGGGGTCAAGAGATCCCACAATTCAGTTTATTGCCAAAAACTGTTATTCAGCTAAAAACTTCTGCCACATGCCATAACACAGCTGCCAATGCTTCCAGACCCTCAAGGACACAGAGCAACAGTTAAACTCTGGGTCCAAAACACTAAACTTTGAGTTATAAACTGTCTAGAAAACAGTCTTGTTATTGCCAGAGATGAGAAAGAAATCCCAAAAGCTAGAGGAAGCCACTGAGGAGAAGGCATTTACAGCTACAAGGGAGTCTGCCTCAAGACACTCCTGTGCTTCAGCCCTTCCAGGGTATTTCTCATCCAATCTTCTCTGAATTTTTACACTTGGCCAATAAATACCTCTTCCTCTAGCACTTGGATAGGATTTACGATGCACTGCAAGTGCTGTGCAATTAACAGATTTAATGCCCAATTCACTTCCTCCTTCAAAGGGAGGCTGGAGGAAAGCATCCCAGGAGCTGTGGGTATATCATACATATACATGAAATGACATTTCCTCTGCCACTACTCCAAGTCAGCACATCCCCACTCTTCCTGCAGATGTATCAAACCATTTCCACTGTTTAGATTCCCAACTATTAGTCACTCTTCAGCTTAATCACAGAGGGGTTTACAGTATGGATTTTTACACACCATCCCACATTTTCACCATAATTTATCAATTGCTTTTTCCACTCCATTTCACTGAATTTCTAATCTCATTTCCCCAACTACACTGTCTACAATCATAACATAGCAGTGACTTTAAAAAATTCAGTATGCTCCACTAATTTCACAATGTGTTAGAGGAGATAACAGAGGGAATACATTCTTTCCATCTCAGCACGATTGCTTTAAGTTGCCTATCAGAGACAAGAGCACATGGCTGAGGAGGTGGACAGGCATTGCTGTGAGAAGAAGTCAAAGCTCTGCACTCTCACACAGCTATTGACCAACTTTCAATGAGACAAATGCCACCAACTCCTCCATGCAAGACCGAGCATTTACCTCTTGCACATGTTTAATTACCCTTTGGTGGCTGCTCCATTTGCAATCCTGCTGACAGGGCTGCATCCAATCCAGCAGCACATTGGAGGGATTATTGCTGATGCTTCACAGATTTATAAAACACCCTGCTCAAAGGAGTTCTGAGTGGCACAACTCCGTGTTTTGCTTCCCAGCTGCAGTCTCAAGTTCTACAAAATGTCAGTGCTGAGCACAAGCTACTTTCAAAAGCAATTAAGACAGACTACATGAATACCTAGCTCAGCCCGCAGGCTACATCAGACTTGCCTTTCAGTTTTGTTCAATTACTTTGCCCTTCTTCTGGTAAACAGAAATCCTTGTTTTCCTGTCTCTCTACCACACGCTGCATCTGTTCTCCAAATTCTGCCACCCCAACCCACACATGGCAGCCTTTGGACCAGTTTTACTCTGTGCTGAAATCACTTTGGCCAAAAGATTTGAAGGTAAGGTACCCAATGCAGCAAGGTTCCTAAACAAGTGTTTCTAAAAAAAGGTATCTCTGAACCAAGTTGCACCTCAAACAAGTTCAAAAGCATAAATAAGACTTCACGTCCTCCCATTACAATTCCTTCAGATAATTTTACTTGCCACAGTGCTACAAGCCACACAGTTTGCTTAAGTTGTTGCCATTTCTGCAACTTTATTTCCAAAATCAGCTTCAACTGCACTGAAGTTTAACAATCACATATAGTCCAGTCTTTAATCTTACAACATCCTGATCTCGCCTCTCAACACAGCAAACTCTTCAGATTAAAACCCACTGGAACAGGAGCAAAGGGGCGATGGAGGGGAAGGAAGTCTAACATTGCACCAGGATGCCCTCAGATGCAGAAGCTCATCCGCATGACATGACACTCACTCCCACCACAGAAACACTCTCAGGCTTCAACCACTGTGTGCACATTCAGTGTCCAAACACTGGAAAAGAACTGCTCCGAGCCCAGTATTTAGACCAAACTGCTCTCAGGATTTTTCACTACATATTTAACTTCATACATCACTTCTACTCAAACTGAGTAGCAACAATAATCAACTTGATTCTGACAATTCACGCTTTCAGCTACAAAGATGACACAGTTAAAGTTTCCAAGAGTCAACAGAAGTGAAGCAGAACTTTTTGCATAAGCCCAGTTACCTTATGTAAACCGAGGTTTGAATTTCTCTACAAACCAGTATTAAGTGTCATAAAATAAAGCAGTGCCAAAGGGTTAATTGTTCATTGTTGTCCTGGTTTTTGTACAGTTTCATGTAAATAATGGCCAATGTTTATCTAACCATCTTTTCTGTTTTTCATTCCTTTTGTGATAGGAGAAAGTTTAATGAGCATCCTTTTTCTCCAGTGGGATTGAGGAGGAAGTGACATGTCCTCCAATCCCTTGTGGAGTTGAGAATCTTATAAAGTCTGATAAATGTACATAAAGTTTCTCTTTTCCCTCCTTTCTGATGAACCTAGCAGGTGTGAGAGTGTCCTTTATTGTGCTTTCACCAGCACAGTTTATGATGATAGCATTTGCTTGGAAGACTGGAGATCAACGTGAAGGTATCATTGATAATTTAAGGAAGTTTCACCCCACCTCATGACAAACCTTTCAGGACCACTCATCACTGCTCAAATTCTGTTTGGGATAGAACAAACCAGCTCTGAGGGACACGGCTTCAACTCCTTGTTTTATGTGACCACGTGGAGTCAAACCCCCACTGATGCCTTCTCCCAGCCACCTGGAAACAGAGACTGGACAGGAGTAAGGGAATAAAGGCAGGGATTTATTTGAAGGCCTTCAAGGC
>VYXC01012594.1:32367-63688 GCA_013397175.1 Platysteira castanea | reverse complement strand
CTGCGTGAGAAAGAATCTCTGACTCCAAGGTTAAAACAGAAGGCTTTAGCAAAAACCAGGGCAACAAGGCACCATTGTGGAGCGGGGTACTCACGTTGCCCATGTACTCGGAGAGCAGGTCCTGCAGCGCCTGGCGCACGGCGTTGCACTCGGCCACGATGCGCTCGCGGCGGTCGTCGCGCGTGCAGGACGAGTCGGCCATCAGCGCCGCCCCGCTGATGATGCTCTCCAGCCTCTCCTCCAGGGACGGCCGGAACCGCTCCTCGCTGAACGTCGAGGGGTCCACGATGATTTGCTTCTAGCAAGGGGAAAAAAGTGGTGCAAATCAGTCACCAGCCCGAGTGGTGCGTTACTGTTAAATCGTCCACGCGATCAACGCTTCGAGAAAACCCCTGATCAGGCATTAAGACACCATTTTGGCACTGAGGAGGATTTTCATGAGTGGTTTAGTAAAATTACTAAGAGGTTTCCCAGCGGATTATATTGCTGCTCGTTTCTTGTGCTGCTTTGACAGCTAAACAAAACTTGGCCACGGGAAGCCTCGTTACATGAATGGCAAAAATCAAATGTGCCAGCAAAAATAAGGTTCAAAGTACAGAACTCTTCCTAATGACATGTCAATCTGGACAGGCCTTCACTAGTTAACTTGTCAGATGTAATTATCCCATCACGAACAAGAAAACAAACATCCAAAATTAGCTCTATGCATTGTGGTCTGTTGCCCTACTTTGTAGAGTCTTTCTTCTCTTCAGTGTTAGGCAGGTAAATATAACTGTATTCTCAAAAATTCTCCAAGTGGAACATCAACACAAAGGTTTCAAACCACACAGAAATCCATTTCTTCATGGCAGAAAGTTACCACAGGTTTCTCCTGCCAGAATGTTGGCAAGCCCAGCTAGAGGCTCAGGGCTGAAGCAGCAGCACTGATGTACCTGCTCTCACCACCACCCAGGGAAGTTCCCCAGAAGAAGCTGCACAGCATTTATCACCTTTGAGTACTTTCAGGTGATTTGTTTAATCAGGGCTGTAATTTAATAAAGAAAAATAATTTGGCCATTTCCCGGTGTGGCGGTTTGTTTAGGGCTTGGTTGGGTGATTTCAGGGGAGGAGTTTGGTAATTCTAAAAGAAGCCCCAAAGCTTTTTGCAATGGGAATTTTCTCAGTCGGTTTGTACTCGAGCTAACCTCAGCAGCCACGTCACAACCACCTCCTCCTGCCAGCAGCACATTTCATATCCCTACGGAGTACCCACAGCAGGATGGGAACATGGCTTGTGCTCTCCAACACATTCTCTCCCTTTATCCTGAAACTTCTAGCCACTGGCTAATACAATGGTACCACTCCAGAACTGCGCCGTCAAAAAAGAGAGATAACAATCAGCTTGTTCTCTTCTGGTAGCCATTTAATATTTTACCATCACTGGAGTATCTGGGGGCTTGTGTGCTCAAAGCCTCTGTTACAGGAGTGCAATAACACTCAAGCAGCAGCAGGAAATGAAGTGCAGGGATAACATCTGCCAAGAACCTCAACACATTTGTTTTGTCAGCCTCCTTTGGCAGGGATGAGATGACGAAGCTATTGTGAAGCTGGCCTGCTGATCAGGCACTGCTGCTATTAGAGAGCCTCACAAAGTGGAATTAAAGGCTCAAAAAGCTTCACGTGAACTGCAACACTCAGAAAGTAGTCTGCAGCCATATACTGGGGAGTTTGTATAGCTAAATAGGGTGATTTATCAGAAATCCCATTAGCTGGTTGGAGCTGCACAAGCCAATCCACAAACCTGAACTGAACTGCTTCATTTCCAGCCCCTGACACAGTGCTGCTGCTGCAGGGCTGCCTCCTCCTCCTGCAGACACCTGTGAGAAGCTGCAGCCCCTCGGGGCCAACCTGCAGCACACTCCTAAGGCTTGCTGATGGAATTTCAGAAAGGCAAACTCAAAACTGAGCTCAGTCACAAAGATCAAGACAGCCGTGACATCCTCTTGGTACCCAGGAGATCACAGGGAAAGGCTTCCCCATCAGGCACAGGGAGAATTCAAACAGAACTTCACCCTGGCAAAGTGCACAAGGCAGAAGGGGAGGAACCAGAGGGGTAAGAGCAAAAAGGAGAAGGTGGGCAAAATCTGGCAAAACCACAACTATTAAATGCCTTTTGAGTGATGGCTTTGCAATACTAAATAAAGTTCTAGAGTAAGTTAGTGCTATGGTGTTTAAAATTCAGAGGCTGAAGCAGGTAGACACCGAATCCTGGCTTCAAAAGGAAAGAGATCTCAGTAAAAGTGCATGGCTGTCCCCAGCAACGTGCTGAATGCAAGATAAAGAACGTGACAGATCAGTACAACATATCAGTGTGAAACGACTTCATTTCCAACCAAAGATCATATTAAAACTTCCCACTTCATGTTCCTCTCAATAGGTAGTTTCAGCAATTGCAAATACATTATTCACTTTTAATAAATCACTTCTGTCACCTCCACGAATACATTACATAAATATATTATGAAATAATCAATTTCAAACAAACCATCTAATGTAGCAGTAGGCTAACTGCTATTTCAGAGCTAGTTTAACTTGACAGCCTTCCATCACCAAGAACCACATATATAACTCTCTATATTCCATCAACCCTAGTTTGGAAAACGACTTTTTTTTTTAAAAAAAAACCTCTACTTTGCCTACAACTTGCTCTGCTTCAGCAGAAAATCATCTTCCAGGCAGCACCAACCAAAGCAAGCTGCGGCTAACAAACCAGGTGAACAAAGAGGAGGGCTCGAGGGGGGTTTTTCCCAGCAAGGTCTCAACTCACATCGAAGTTGTTGAGGGCGTAGGCCAGCTCTCCACCCCCGCCCTGCTGCTGGCCAGCCTCGTCCGAGCCCGTGGCCTGGGCGGCGTTGGAGATGCCGCTGACCGCCTGCTGCAGCTGCTTGTAGATCAGGTCCCTGTTGGCCTTGTAGGCAGCCACGTCGGGGTGCTGCAGGCAGGCCTGCGAGGCCGTGTACAGGATGGGCACGTTCTTCTGCAGGATCCCTCTGGCTGCTGCCATCTGGTCACGGTGACCCACATCTTTCAGCTCCTGGCAGGAAAATTAGAGGGGGAAAAAAATCGTTTGAGAGCGTTGCCCATATTCAACGTCGTTGTTCTGTCTCTCTGTTCAAAGGATAGGCAGGTTCTTTGCCTCAAATCTGCTCAAATCTGTCTGCTGAGCATTCCTGTCCTTAAGGGCTCCACTAATTGCAGAACACGACAGATCCATAAAGTCAAAAAACAACAGCACTGCAGGGCAACTCACAACACCACAACTCAAAATCTGACGTTGGGATTTGTGTTCCTCTGCAGCAGAGGACCAGCATTTTGAAAGCTATCCTGTCTTGCACTTGCAAATGAGAAGCAAGATCATCTTTAATTTAAACTCCCAGACTCACAGGCAGAATGTTTTCTTTAATCACACCTAGAAGATGGCGTTTACTCTCCTCAAGAGACTCAGGTACTTAATTTCAGAAGAACAAATATATCATCTCATTCAACTTCTTGTTCACCTCCAATGAGACAAAATTAATCCAATGACTGTAATTACCACTAATTCAAGATTAGTGAGCAAGTCCGTAAGTCTTTTCCCAAGCACTCTGTGCTGTAATTCTCTAAAGCACCATCACCTCTGTTTTGGAACAGAAGCCATGATCAGATAAAGCTTCTGAGTCCAGCACAAGCAGTACGTTTATAAAAGAAGGAACAACCACAGTTAGCAGCAGCAGCAGCATCATTTCAGTTACCTCTTAAATCTAACAAAGAAGCAGTGAAAATGAAGACGAGGACTGCCTTACTGAGAAAGGGAAAAAAATTCTGCCAGACTCTGTAAAATGAATGGGCAATAGGTGACCTCTGTAAGGTACACACCGAGCAGGGAGGGCACTCCAAGCAGGCACAGAGATTTACAGATTTTGTACAACCACTTCCCATGGTGTGGAACAATCCATCACAAAGCAGTTAAAGAGCATTTATTGCATTGCCATCACAACCCTACTCCCATTTACTGCAATCAGATTTGAGATACATAACCAACTGGCAATCCCTTTTTGACTGTACCCAGCTTATTTTCTAAGACAAATCTGTGCTAAAAAACCCCAGGCAGTGTCAGAGGTGCATAAGCAGTTTTGGTTTGTACATATCTACAGAACAAAGAGGCAAAAAATGCTCTAAAAGAATTATGCTATTCCTGATAAGTTAAACTGCCCACACCTCTGCTTTCTTTTGAAAACTTAACTACACAGGAATGAGTCACATCAGCGCTGTTGAACAAAACAAATTTCACACGCAATTTAAGGCTAAGCACAAGCTATCCAAACACAGAACATACCCACAACAAACAGCAAGTTAAACCCCTTCTCCAGTGGACATCTCGGTGCAGGACCAGCGAGCAGCACCACTCACTTCTTTGGGAAGTTGTGGCTGTGCCCAGCCACGAGTTCTGCTCCCTGTGTACCTGGACACGTTCAGCCCTCAACAGCAACGTGGTCCAGTGGAGACTGCCCCAGGACTGGGCCACAGCTCAGCTCCCTGTGGGATCCAAACGGGACGTGCAGCTCTTGGGGAGCAGGATTTCACTAAGGCACCAAAACACTGACACCAACAAATGCTACTAAGGACAAGCTCCATCAGAAGCAGCACCCTACAGCCAAGCAGGCTTGTCCTGCTTACCAGGCAAGCTCACAGCTCCTAAACATGGCACAGCACAACACAAAGTACTCAGCAATAATGTAAAAAAAATTGAGTAAAAAAGTATTACCAGCAAGAGGCGCTGTCCAAGAGGAGCGAGGCTGTCTTATTTTTTATTTTTCTTTTCCAAAATAACATACAAAAGAAAGTTGTCACACTCTACCTGTTGTCTTTTGGCTGCCATTATGTTAAGCTTGTCCACTTCTGGTTTGAGGGCTTTGTACTGGATACCCAAGTCCTGCTCCGTGCCAGCATTTCTTAGTTTCAAGATACCATCTTCCACCTAAAAGAATATATATTCACGTATTTTCCCAAGCAATACAGTCCACAGGTCAGGAAGTAATTCAGAATGTATTTCATAGCAGACAGAGAAAGCAATCTTCCTCTGCCCCCTGTTATTTTTTGCAGAGAGACACTTTAAAGGCTAATAGGGTACAGTGCTTAGCTACTATTTCAGAGTCACCAGCTACCAGAGACCATCAAGCACACACATCTGAAAGAGCCTGAAGGAGTCCAGGGCCCTGGCAGAGCCATGGCAGTGGTCAAAGGGCACAAGGAGAGTCCTCAAAGCTCATTTGCCAAGGAAGACCCAGTATCCAACATCATTTCACTTCAAATTCTGCACAACCACTCTCCCACCCTGTTGCTCGTGGGAAGAAAAAGCTTCCTCAAACAGACCACTTTCATTTTTATTCAGCCTGCCAAAGCTACTCATCCCTAGTAGCTGCAAGGGAGTACTGGTTCTAAGAAAGCCAAATTACTTCTGTAGGATGAAAGGGCTGACTATCACCTGCAGCTGCAGACCAGGGCTCAGTTAGCTTCTGCACTGAAAGTTCAGAACAGAGTGCAACTCGATGTCAAAAGCTACTGACAGTGAGTGCAAAAACGAGCGACACACGCCCACTGCACACATTGTGCTGAGAGGAGAAACCCCCAGATCCTCCCCACATGGTGCTGAGAGGGAAAACCCCCAGACCCTCCCCACATGGTGCTGAGAGGAGAAACCCCCAGACCCTCCCTGGGGCAGAAGGGAGCCGCTGCCAGCGCGCACCCCACGGGGTGACACCCACGGTGGGCACCTGGCAGAGCACCCCGGGCGTGCCAGGCACGGCCCAGACCCACACTTACGACTTTGAGCTGCACGAGCAGCTTGTAGACGTCTGCCATGTCGGCCAGGATGAGCAGGCGGGTGACGGCGGAGAGCAGGGCGCGCGCGGCCCGCACCATGTTCCCTCTCTTCACCGACGAGCAGGGGTCATCTGCAAACTCCCCCGACGCGCTCTTCATCAGGTCACCTGCACGGGGGGCACAGCAGGGGCTGCTTTAGCATCACACGGCAGCGCCCCAGCTGCTGGAAAGGTTCCTAAGCCAGCCTAAGTGTCTAAAATAAAACGTTTGTGAAATACGGCCGACCATTAATGCTGCGTGTGGCTACCTCTAGGTACAGCTACCACGTGGCATTGGGGCAGAGGGGCTCGTGCAGGGAGGAAGGGCTGGGAAATCACACTTTAGTCCTAATTTCCGTTTGTACAGGTGTTTTAGCATGCCAGAATTCTCTAGAGAGGCGAATTCCGCATGCCTTTGCAGGGCTGCGGTTATTTCCCAAGCTCTGATGCTTTCAAAGCCTGAGCAAAAGCTTTGATTTGTGTGCGTGTAGGAGTTAAGCAGAGAGCAGCAGAAAGCCCTGTAAACACACAGCGAGCTGCCACAGCTCCTGGGACCGTAAACAACTCGGAGCAATGACCTGGCTGGATATGCCCTGGTTGGAATTCAAAGCCAGGCAGCGCTTTGTAAAACGCTTCAACATTCATAGCCTGTGGGGCTGCATCTGGTGCAGGAGCAAAGAATTTGGGTTTCAGATGGTAACAATGCCATTGGTTAACTATGAAAAGCAAAGGCCACTTTGCACAGCTAGAGCAATTCCTCCAGAAGGCATTCATAAAGCATAAAAGTAATGCCTGCATATAGTCAGGGGAGTGAATTTGGGATTTCTCCCTCACTTTTTGGGGCAGCTTCCAGTACCACCATTCCTACACAGCAGCAAGTTTTGGAATCCACATTATTATCCCTGGATCTCTCAGCATCTCAGAAACACTGAGAGAACAGCTAGGACTTTAGACAGTGGTGGGTCCTCAGGGTCAGGGATCTGCAGGCAGCAAGAGATGGCCAGAAAGCAGATTGCTGTAGCTGCTGTCTCAGAGGCTTCCCAAAAACCTGTATGAAAAAGGGTCCACATGGCCAAATGCTGAAATAAAAATATCCTGTCTCAGATGAGACTAAAAAGCCTCCACCAGCACTTGACAAGTGACAGCTGACAGTGAGTCCCATGGAGCCCCCCACACCAAACAGGGCCAGGGCTGCACCCAAATCTCCGCCTGGTGCAGGCCCAGGAGGCTTCCACTTATTTAACAACTTATTTTTAACTGCTCAGAAATGCCAGCAGCTGGAGAGCCTGGGGTTAATCGTCCTCATGCATAATATCTTGCCCAGGAAGTTTCTCCCACCCAGGCACTCTCCACCTTCACAGCTAAATTCAGCCCAGCACAGCTGCCAGCCTGCCCAAGCAACCACATCGAGCCACTCGATTTTGTTCAAATGCTCCCTCCTATGTAACACCCTTCCATCATCCTAAATAATACAACCAAGAGTGGCATGTAACATTTTAGGATAAAAATATGCTACTTCTGCAGTGGGACACAGCAAAGAAAGCTTCTGTCCAAGCACAGGCCAGCTCTGAATATCAACCCAAAGCTATCCCCTACCCAGCTTTGGGGAACACAGCTCATTACTCTAACAAGGGTTAAGAATTCCAGTGTTCCAGATGGGTGAGAGATGATGCACCACCAATGCTGAAAACCTCAAACAGCCAGGAGACTACAAAACCCCAACACAGCTGACATGACCCTCTCGTTATTCCTTCTGGAGCAGGCTAATAATAAAACTCATCACCACAAGTATGAAACCCATGAACAATCTCAGGATTTAAGGATATATATTTACAAGAGCATGAAGTAACACAATCAAGGGGAATGGCTTCAGACAGAGTAGGTTTAGATGGGATATCAGGAAGAAATTCCTCCCTGGGAGGTGTGGAGGCCCTGGCACAGGGTGCCCAGAGCAGCTGTGGCTGCCCCTGGATCCTTGGCAGTGCCCAAGGCCAGGCTGGACGGGGCTTGGAGCAGCCTGGGACAGTGGAAGGTGTCCCTGCCCATGGCAAAAAATGGAATGGGATGGGCTTTAAGGTCCCTTCCAATCCAGGCCATTCTATGACATGCCAGAACCAAAATTCAGTACAAATATTTCCTTACTTATTTACTTATATGTAAAATTCCCACATTTTCAATTCCCAAAATGTTGGTTTTCATTTATTTTCTATTGAAAACAACTTATTGAAGGGGCCACTTGCTTCAGATGAATCTCAGAAATTGCTAACAAAGTTAAAAACCAAAATTATCCTCTATCCATCTCTTAAATTGCAACCTTTCAAGCCAGTCCTAAAATAAAATGCTATTCCCTTTTACTTTAACAAGAGATTTTAAAAGATTTAGTGAGTTTCAAACAGCTTGTCAGGGTGTCAAAAGATAACCAGCTTCCCAAAATTAAAAGCAGATGATATTTAAAGTTGTTGCATATATATACATTACTGCCAATTAAGGGAAGCTGGCTTTCAGACTCCTTTTATAAAGGGAAAGCACCACGGGTGGTTATTTCAGCTGGATTCCCAGGGTGAGAGGGAGCTCTGGCCTGGCCTGGATGTGCAGGTCCTGCACGGTGTGTGCACATCAGCAGCTCCAGTGGGATCCAGCACAACCTCCTCGTGCTCAACACTGAACACAGGTCACACAGCCACCCTGCAGGGAGGGTTTTAAGAGTTAAATTAACACTGTGGAGAAAGGTCCAACTACGAGACTCAGATTATAAAGCTGGTACAAATTCTTACATGAGTAGTCTGCTTTTCCAATATAACCATGGATATTTTCATTATATATTAGAAGGGAAAGAAAATAAAACAGAGTTGAGAACAGAAGAGACAACAGCAGCCACCCTATGATCTTGTCCATCAAGCACTAAGAATTCAATTAAATCTAATGGAACAAAGCCCATTTTAGAAATAGACTAAAGATTTTAGTCCATCCAGAGAAAATCCCCATTTCTGGCCTCTTTCCCCCATGCCCACAGGGTATGAGCACTTTCAGGCAGCACTTTTAACCCTGCTCCCAGCGTGGGACACTGTCGCCCTGGTTTTTTTTAGCCTTTTGATAATTTACATCTTTGGAGACAGATTTTCACACACTTTCATGTAAACAATAGCCAATGTTTACTTAACTGCATTTTCTGGTTTTCATTCCTTTTGGGATAGGAGAAAGTTTGATGAGCATCCTTTCTCTCCAGTGGGATTGAGGAGGAAGTGCCATGTCCTCCAATCCCTTGTGGAGTTGAGAACCCTATGAAGTATGAGAAAGGTAAATAAAGTCTCTCTTTTTTCCTCCTTCTGCTGATCCTAGCAGGTGTGAGAGGTTCCTTTATTGTGTCCTTTACTGACACAGGACACGGTGACCCTGATGGACACAGCACCAGGGGGAGGGCACGGCAAGAACACCCAGGACACCCAGGCTCTGCTGCTCCTCTTCCCAGCACGGAACTCGTGCCCACACAGCTCCTCACACCCTTCAGCACTTCCAGCTCACTGCTGTCCCCAGGCTGCTCTGCCAGCAGTGCCAGGGACACCACCAGTGCCACCAGGCCATTCCCCCCTGCTCACCCCACCACGCTTGCCCAGAGGTTGCCATTCCCCACAAACAAAGGCAAGCAGGAAATCAGAGTTTCAAGTCTCTACTGCTCTGGATCCTGCAGTCCCATCTCCAATAATGCCACCTTCAACACCCCCCAGGAGTGCCACAACGGGCTGTCCTGGCTTTCTGCTAGGAAGGATGAGGCCCCACATCACCTTTTGCCACATCACCACAGGAGTTGATGCTTACAGCAACAGAAGCTTCTGATAATTCCTTCATCACATCTTCAATTACGTCCATACACTGCCTACAACACTCCTGCAGTTTGCCAAGAGCCACCTCAGTGCTCCCTCAGGTTATGGCTTTTCAAAGTGGCACACTCAAAGCATTGTTGCAGGAAACCAACTGAACTCATTGTACCTTTCTAAGAAATTCAGCTGGTCACAACAGAATTTTGAAGTTGAATTTTCCAAGAAGAATTCAGTATTTGACTTCAAGATGTTCCACAATTGGCCTCCTACTGCTCCTCAGAAATCCTTAAGCGAGACATCTTCTGTGATGTACAGTTGAAAAAGCTGATTTTCCCTTTCATAATCCATCTCACTGTTCATTTTTGAAGAACCCTTCACTCAGAAACATGAAGCAGAAGGACACTGAGCTGAATCAGTTGGCTCGTTCCCCCGCATTTGCAACCTGAGACATCAAAGCATTCATCCCTTCTCTTACCTCAAACCCTATACACAGGCTTAGGCTTTTTAATTTTAAGCTTTAATTTTTGGTTTGTTGTGTAAAGTTGCCACAGAAGTCACACACCAGCAAGAGCACAGTTAATTCCCTGGATCCCCACGCTCACATGCAGATAGAGACAGTGAGCTGTGGCCATCAGCATCCCAGGCAATCAGGAACAGCCTTGCCAGTCTGACCCAACAGAAATCTCCTCCTTGAGCCCAGTTTGGAAGCTCTCAGTGCCGAGCACCTGGGTTGGGGACTGGTTCCAATCCCACAACACCTCCCAGCAGCATCAGCAGAGCTGAGCACCCCAACACACTCTGAGACCCCACAGGGAGCTCACGGCCAGGCTGGCAGGACCAGTCCTGCCCCTTCTGTGACCCAGCAAACCTCCGGGGGCACAAACGCCTCTGACACTACAACAGTGCTGAAATTCAAGGTGCTTGCATCACAAGCTTTCCCAATACCAAGTCTTTTCTGTAACCACAGCAGGATCTATTCTGAAAAACACTTTGACTCCTTATCTCCACTCTTTAGCTCGAAATCTTTAACATTTCCACTAGTTTATAAGAAATCAAAAGTACAAAGCTTAAAAGGGCCAGGAATCTTACTGCAGGATATTTCATTAACTTGCTTAATATTTAAAGCGAGTTGTAATTTATTCTTTCACTGTAAAAAAACAAGAAGACTTTGAAGATCCACTTACACTGATTTAGTAGGTAGCCATGCTATTATTCATTGGAAATAGCTCTTTTCAGTTCTTTGTTTTTACCCCCAACAAATGGGATTTTATGAACAAGCATGCTCACTAAAATCATGTACTCTCTCAATCTTCTTCTCGCTAGGCTAAAAAAAAAATTTTTTAAATTTTCTCTGATGAGACAAGTTATCTATTGTCCTAATCATCTTCATAATCCCTGTCTACACTCATTCATCTTTTTTTATTATGGTAACTAAACCGCTCCCTACTCTAAATAGAGGCGTTATTAATGCTATTTTCCTGTCCCCCACTGAAGATTAATTGTGGTCTGTATCTGTAATCCCACTGCTGCTGTCAGCCCCGGATGCTGCCAGCTCATGATCCCCCTGCTGCTGACCACAACACCCAGATTCTCCTCTCCACTCCTGCCCCTGCTGCAAAAGGCAGGTAAAGATTTGCTGAGCACATGTCAGGCTTTGTTCACTTGTTTCTCCAGTTCATTAATTCAACTGGTTTACCACAGTACTGGGAGGCTTCTGAGGTGCCCAGAGTGTACATAACCACGGACACTGGGAGGTTGTATCTCCCTGCTGTTATCAGCACTGCTGAGAACTGCAATCCTCCCAGGCACTGGCAGCAATAACCCTTCCCTCTGCTCATCTCATTTTTCACCACTTGCTTCTCATTTCCTCAAAGGCTGGTTTGATTTTTCATTTCCTTACCAAAAGCTGCTCTGCTAAACCTGGCCAAGCACTGGCCCCGTGATGGGGCACAGCTTTGACCCCTGGTTGTGTAGGAGCTGTGGGCACTCCTTGTGCCCAGGAGATGCCCTCCAGGCTGACCCAGCCTCAGGAAACAGCACAGCCACCCCTCTTACACCAGAATTCACACGGGCTGCAAACAGCACAAAGGGAGAAAGAAGTGAAGCCACTTTAAGGTGAGAAGTTATTCCACTCCAGCACCTCTCAGTTGTGAGCTTCACCTCCTCTGTCAAAGCCAACAGAGCAGGGAGGTTTTGGCATCGAGCCTATGTGTAGTCTCAGAAGCAAGAAGGAGCCAAGAAACATGGGAAAGGGTCATCTGGAAGATTTTTTATCAGTCTCTCCTTCCCACCAGCTTCTCACTGCAATATTCAGCTACAAATCCAGCTCAGGGAACTTCTCAATCCCGAGGGCTGAGCAGAGCTGCCTCTCTCTCCAGCATCACTGAGCCATGTGGAGGCACCCACAGATGAGTTCTGACTCTCGACTGAGCACCAAGCACCAACAATTAAAGCCCAGAGTCAAAGGGGTCTCTCTTGCTGTTTGTTGTTGTTAAATTAAGCCAACTCAATTAGCCCCTTACATTGCAGTCTTCTTACCTTGATCTTTCTTTGGTCTGTCAACCAGGCTCATCCAGAACTTAGAACCATTTTCAACTAATATTTCACCACTCTGCAACTTCAGCTACAAACAAGTAATTAATGCTAATGAGTTTTCCCCTTTCTGCAGCAGCAGCCGTCACCATTAATACCAGTTGACTGGGTTTCACTGAAGCATAGACAAGTCTCATGACTGGAAGAATGATAAATGATTTATGAGCAACAATATTTACTAGTGCATATTTTAGAGCAACTCAGCTCCATAGGCTTTTCTTGAAGGTCTGCTCCAAGAAAGTAAAAAAGAAAATGATAAAAATCAACATTAGACGTGAGGAAGGAAGCCTGGAATATTTAATCGAGGTCTTCACATTCTGTTTGGTGCTGTTTACATTTTGCATATTCAAGAAACACGTTTCTGTCGAGTCAACACTTGTCTCTTCCTCCTACAGTGCTGGTCTGTATACAGTCAAATATTGAAGAAGTTATTGACACGTTTGAGATGCAGTCCCATAAAATTTATAGCTGCAGGGAGCACGTTTACTTTTGAGCCTAAACTGAGTTTTTAAATGCTCTTCAAAGAGTCAGCCCTTCTGCTTCTCTTCTTAATCTCTCCACGGGACATCCAGTTTCCAGACCTGTCCAGTTACATTTCTGCTCAGGGATGCCAGCCAGGCAAGCTGAGAATCCACAAGCTGAGTGGTGCAGAGGCATTAGAAAGAGCAGCAAAGGGAAATGGGAATGGTTCTACTTGCTCTGAAGAGCCACAGCTCGAGAAGCCACCAGATCCACACTCTTACCTTGCTTGCGAACATCTTCCACAGCTGCCACCAGCTCCTCCTTCAGAAACTGGCTCTCCTTTGCAATTTTGTCTCCTTTCTCCAGGAAATTCTCTGTTGCTTGTTCAACTGAAGCAGCCAAGACGTGGGCCTTTTTAGAACGGCCTCGCTTTTTGTTGGAGGGGCCCTTGTTGCTGGTGTTAACCAGTGTTGTTACCTAAAGGCATAGATGGGAGGGAAAAAACCCAACATCAAACAAATTTCATGTTCATCCATTTCATAGCAAGGCCACATGTATTTTTTTCTAGACAGTGTATTGTTAATATCTGCACTACTGCCAGCTCAAGTTAACCTAAGGAGTGTTTTTCACATTTAAACACCACCATGCCTCTTGATTCTTTAGGTGAGCAAAACAAATGCAGCTAAACAGCACAAAGATTTCTCTTAGCAGCAGCAGACCTCAAAAGTTGATTTGAAGAAGGGAGATCTATTTGTATTTTTGATAAACTGCAGTGTCAGTAACAGGCCAGGGCTCTTTGGCACCACCTAAAAGAAACCAAGGTGGGGATAATTAGGTTGGGATAACTCTCCAGCCATAAGAGACCCCAGACAAGGTTGAGGTCTGTGCCAGTAGAACTGGAAAGCCACAGTATCTTTTTGGTCCAAAACCATGCTATAGCCAACGGGCTGAATGCAGAGCAAAGGATTTGGTAGAGCTCATTACTTCCTTAAAAAAAACCCCACCTGAACTCTCACAATCCTCCTGCAATCAACAAGTATTTCCAAGCTCTGTGTCTTAGACTGAAACCCTGCTGGGAGCAAGGTCATCACCAGAGGCCAGGAGACCCCCAGGTACTCCCTGAGCTCAGATCAGGATCCATCCCCTTCTCTCCAACACTGACATGTCACAAAATCCACACACACTTCTCCATTTGCTTTATTCTTTCCTCTCCTTTTTGGAAAGCCTAGGAAAACGCACACAAAGCTGCTTCAGAGGGACATTAAATTACAACACTAAAAAAATTACTACTCTGGAAAGCCTGAGGACTGCTGACATAAAGGTCCTCAGAGCTGAATCCATCTTCCCAGCTGGCTGAGGCAGAGAGGGAGAGCCATCAGCTGGGAACATCGTGGCTGGTTAATGGGCAGCATTTGTACTGGGGAGTCTCAGTTCATCGTGTTCTACAAATAAAGAACAAGTTGCAACAAGGCAATTTGCTCCAGTTCCCTCTCTGTATTTTGCCAGTCACATGATTCAGAAAACTGGGGGTTGCCAGTACAGCCTGTTGTGCTTATTCCTTGAGGAGCAAGTTACAGACACTGCACTTGGTGAAGGAGGTCTGTGAACAAGCTGGCTCACTCAAGTTTGCCAAATCAGGACAATTTCTCTTAAGCAAAGACTTCATCAGTAACTTCAGCTAAAAAGCCTTATCATCCAACTGCCCACCTGAGGATCCAGAGGGAACAAGTGGCAGTACAGACAGCAGCTTGGTGACTAAAGGGAGTAATACTGGAAACAAAACTTGATCGTTCCCATCTGTACTTAGCAGGAATTGCATCCAGATTATTCTGTCATTTTAGACATTTCATATTCCAGGAAAACAATGCTACAGACAAAGTGAACTGTCTCCAGTGTACCTTATCTTCCAGACCTCCTAGAAAGTCTCTTCCAAGAATTTTTAAAACACCCAATACACACAGCTCCCATTTACAAGACTTACTCCAGCCTTCCTGAGCTCTTCAGTCCTTGTCACTGGGGCTTATACACCACACAGAAAGCAGCTTTTATTCACAAATCCAGCACAAAGCGTAGGCATGGAACATTATTTCAGTTAGAAGTGCAGAAATGTGTGTTAGTAACTACTGTGACTTATCAGGTGCTGAAGCAGCACAGTCTCCCTGCACTCATGGCCAGCCAGTGTTCCAATGAAACTGAACAAAGAAACTGCTTGTAGACTTCAGTTTGCAGTGTTCTACACCTAGAATTTAAGCTCCGTGGCTTAATTAAAACACCAAAACAGGCAATCCTCTTTATGACTGTTTATTTTGTCCCCTGTCCTCTTCCTACCTGTGTCACCAGGGGCTCGAGCAGCCTTTCGACTGCCAGTGTTCTTATCTCCAGGCTTTTGGGGTCCCATTTGAAGTTCACGTTGGCTGCAGTGACAGCAGTCATTTCTGCAAGAAGAAAAGAGCTACGTGAACACCATTTTTTATTGTTAATGCATCTTGAACTAAAATACAGACTGTTAAACACAAAACATCCATTTAGTGTAAGCATCTCCAGAAACATCAGCTTTGATGCAAATGGTGAGAGTTTGACAAATTGCTTGTTATAACAATATACAGATATTATCTGTACATTCTGGTTAGAAAATAACACCAAAAGCAAATAAACCCACACAAAAACCTACAGCAAAGCCACGCTGGTTTATCAGAGCAGTGACAAGATCAGCAGTGCCTGGGCTACTCAGTGGTGGTGCCCAAGCAATGAAGGACCACAGGCAGTGAGGGCACTTTGCCCACGAAGCTGAGTGCCCCTGCCCAATTCCCACTGCCTCCCTTCCAGGGCCAGCCACCCCCAGCTCCCAGACCAGCCCTCGGACACAGCCCAAGGCCTGGGGGAGCAGAAGGGGACCCCGTGACTTCAGCAGCTCCAGAAAGCTGCCCATGTTCTCAGCTCACCAGCCCAGAGGCTCTGACAAACCAGGAGCCAACTTTAACCCAACCCCAGCTCCCTCCCCCTTCACCCAGTTCACCTTTGGGGAGTACAAAGGTAAAGGAGGGAATACAAGCCTTACAAAGCCAGAAAATCCAGCTGGTTCATGCTTAACAGCTTACATATCTATTACACTTCTCCTTAACATTTGCATAGGAGGGAAAAGCAGATTTGCATGGAGAGATCTGCTCAAAGCTGTCACTGAGCCGTTCCTTCCCGTTACAGTTTTATATCAACATCCCAACGGAACAGCAAACATACTTATGGGAAAAGTTGAGTGAAACTACTAAAATAGCTCTGCTACTGAGACCAGCAGTCTAAAAAAATAGAACTAAAAATAAGGAACTACAACAAATCACTGGATTAACACCATGATGCTGCACAGCACAACAGAAGATTAAACTGAACAATAATTTCAGTAAAAAATGGATTTAAAGCATTACAGATCCATAAAACCAACTCGTATCACTTCAGACATAATAGATTTCAGCTGTTCCTGCTTTGAGCTGACCTCAAAATTCAAGATTAGACTAAACCTACATTTGTAACTTTTTATTTTTTAAAAATTCAGGAAGAGAAATATATTTCCTAAATCTCCTTCCACCCATCTTCCTAAACACCTACTGTTGAGGTCATTTTAAAGCTTGTTAGCTGATATTTCTAATCTTTCTGTGGACAGGGCATTGCCTGTGCAGCATCTCAGCAGTCACGTTGCTCTGACAGCACCAGATGTCCCCGAGCTGCCAGACGAGCACAACACCCCGTTATTTTTAAAAAGCAGGAGGCAAGGCACTAATTTTGGTAACCAACAATGTTTACAACACGTACCAACAGTCAACTGCTCTCTCCCGACCCCAACAGCTAATTGTGCACAGGAGGGGCTGCTTGTTTCCCAGGGAAGAAGAAAAGCTCTGGGGCACTGGAGGAGCTCAGCATCACCCGGCCCAGGGCTGGTCCCCAGCCACCCCACAGCCTCTCACACCACGGGCACCACAGGAGAGGTGAAGAACTCACTCCAGCACTGCTGGCCAAAGCTGAAGTACAACTCCACAAGGTGCAAGGTGGAATTCACCCAGCTGCACTCAGCTCTCCACTACACCCACGCTCCAAGCGCCCACACTGCTGGGAGAAAAAAACTTTAAAAGCTGAAAGCTTAAAAAAAAAAAAGAGAGACTAGAAAGAGCCCGATCAATGCTGGCATACCTGTAACCTTTCTGATGGCTTGGGCTGAAAACGCTTGTGGGTGCAGGTGAAGGCTCCCAGCTCCCAGAGCACGAGCCAGGCCACAGCTCCAGAGCCCCCAAGGAGCCACGGGAGGGTAGAAAGTGGTCACCTCCTGCCCTCCCCTGCCTCTGACAGTGACCCCTAAGCACTGTGAACTCACTAATTGACCTTCTCTCTCAATCACCCCCTTCTTATTTCACTCACCCACAGCCCAGATGCTGGTACAGGGCACGCTGTGAAATGCCCTTCACCCCCAGGTAGCTTCCCACCCTCCACAAGGAATTTCACTGGTTTATTCCCTCCCCATCAGCTGGGCATGAATGCTTCCTATGGAAGAAGCCAAGAGAAGTACCCTGAAAACCTTTGTGGTTTCTGAGAAACATAGCCAGGGCTCTGGAAAGCCCAGCAGGTTTCTAAAGAAAGGCTTTTTCTGTGTAGTTAATGCTGTTACACCTCTCACAGAAACAACGTGCAGGACGAGGTAACCATGAGAAGATACATTAATTGTATTAGTAGGATAATAAAGGCAATTCATCTGAAAATACGTTCGTATGATAGTCCATGAATTGGCCAAAAGTAATGGTCTATAAAATCACTTAGTAGCAGCGCTATGGAAATTTATCTAAAAAGCATAACTTGATATCAAATAGCCTGTTTGGCAGCAGTGGCTTGGATATCATTTGTACATTGCAGTAAATATGTTTATTCAATTAAATACCTGTGGAGAATACAGGAACGGGCTATGGGTTACCAACACTCGGGTGAGATGGGTTTAGGGGATGAAAGGAAAACTGCCAGGGCCATGTTCTGGCATGGCTGTGAACCCACCACGAGGGCCCCCAGCTCTCTGGAATTTGTCTTTTCCCTGTGACTGCTCAAGCTCTCCCTCACTCAATTCAAATATGGTCACAGGTAGCAAAGCACACCATGGGATATCACAGCAGAGTGCTTAATCCTTGGCTCCTGGAGACACCACAACCCCCACTGCAGCCACTCCAACATCTACAGGCAAAGAGGACACCCTCTGGAAGAGGAACCCACTTGCAGAGCAGTGCAGCACTGGTTTGACAGCCGGGACAGCCCAGGTGACAAGGAAACAGGGTCTCCATGCCCCAGCCCTGCCACGAATTTCAGGAACCAAGCAGCAGGGACCGCACGGCAGAAGAGTGAGCGGCGCTGAATCTCAAGTGTGGGAATATATAGAACAACACCACTGCACAAGGAGCTGTGGTTGCCCAGCCTGTGGTTTCATAAGCAGCAGAAAAGCTGCTTAAAGACCAATGTTCATCCTCCCACACCCCTCCAGGAACTCATTCCCGTTTGCACATCACACCCCCTCCATACTGGCACAGCTTTCCCCACGCCTGAGCGATTAACCAGATGGGGAAGGACTGATTTGGCTGGAGGGAAAGAAATCCATTTTTGCAAGGTGGGCTGAGATCCCCATCTGGCTCACGGTGCCACCACAGACACCGCCATGGCAAGGGGAGATGGCACCATCAGCTGGCACCCTTGGCAAAGCCGCTGCAGTGGGAACACAGGGCAAAGCTGGATGCCACAGCCAAGCTGAACCAGGAGCCACTGAGAAGCATCAAGCAGAGCTTCTGCAGAGAGCAGGAACGTCCTCCCCACACATCTGATGCTCAGACATGTGAAGCCCCAACCTCCACCCATGCTCACCAGCCAGCAAGTGATCTGCAAACCCTTGGGGTCATTTCACTGCTCGTGATGGTGCTCATCACTGCAATAGAGGGTTCAGCAGTAGTGCAGCATCTTACTGGGGTTTAGTGCCCTGGCAAGGACACGAGGGCAGGGGAAGCACAGGAGTTTAAAGAAGCCACTTCCAGAGCTGCTCCAGCCAACGATCTGCAAGCAGAGCCATCCCTGGACAACTCTCTATGGCCTTCTACAAACACGAAAGATCTCATCTACAGCTAAAAATTAAGGACAGGTCTCCATTCTGCTTCAACCAACCACTGTTGCCACCCTACTGCTCCCCTCCCTGCCCCAAACAGACCCAGGCTGGCACAGGGCTGAGGGGTGAGCCCTGCAGGGAGCTCAGTCTTGAGTAAGCCAGTAACCAAAACTTCCCTTCCCAGGCTACTGTCCTGCTGGCAGAGCTGGGACTGCTCAGGCAGGGAGCAGCACAGAGATGAGCTCTTCTTCTGGAACACCCCCAGGGCAGGTCCCAGCCCTGCTTGGAGAGAAGGATGAGCAGAGGGATGCCCGAGCTGCTGGGGCTGCACTTACACCCCCCAGTACAGGAGCTGGCCTGCCAGGAACACACCGAGGGTGATGTGCACACAGTGCTCCTTCCAAAAGCCACAGCTGAAGGTCTGAGTGTTTGCAAAAACTGGTAATTCAAGGTTTTAGGAATAATTTCAGATACCTCCTTCCATAATACAGGCATGCAAATAATTTTTAGATACTGGCAAGCAGAGGAATGCAGCTCTGCAGCTGCTTTGCAGAATGCCCTGAAGGCACCCAAGGCTTTTCCAAAAGCCCGTGAAGGAGCACAATTTTAACAGTGAGCTCTGCAGCCCAATGAACCACAGAAAGGCCCAAGTGCTCGTGGTCCTGTTTTTCCAGGTTGCACTCCCACACAGCCCTGAAGGCACTGCTGGCTGTATCTCAGTATCTCAGACACTGCTGAGTCCATTCCACCTGCCCTGGCTCCCATCCCGCAGCCACCTCACCTCTGGGCAAGAGTAAATCTCTTTGGGTAACAGCAAAAAATAACTGCCCATCTCCTGGGCTTCAGTCCCACCACCTTGTGCTACCTGCAAAGTCTTTAACGTGACATCTGCTGTCAGTCTCCACATTTAACTCTCCTGCCAGGCTGCTTTCTAAAAGCTTTTAGCTGCACTCACTGATTTCTTGGTTTTCCCTCAGGGAAGCCAGGATTCAAGGAATGGTCTGACTGGCACAGAGAGGAGCTGACCTGGCCAGGCACAATAGACCACATGCTGAATTCCAGCCTTGTGCTATCCAAAATACCTAACACAGAACATGGGACAAGAACATTTAATACCTGGGAGGACACTCTCCATTTGAGCAGCCTTCCTGCTGCTCCTCAGCTGCTCCCCACTCTGGGGGCTGATGTGCCCAGGAGCAGTAAGAGGTACCTCACTGCAGTTTTCTGCAGCTTCTTTCTCTCCTGTTGCCCTGGTTTTTGCTAAGCCTCCTGTTTTAACCTTGGAGTCGGACTTCTTTCTCACACAGTTTCACGTAAATAATGGCCAATGTTTACTTAATGGTATTTTCTGTTTTTCATTCCTTTTGTGATAAGAGAAAGTTGATGAGCATCTTTTTTCTCCAGTGGGATTGAGGAGGAAGTGACATGTCCTCCAATCCCTTGTGGAGCTGAGAATTCTATAAGATATGGCATATGTAAATAAAGTTTCTCTTTTCCCTCCTTTCTGCTGAACCTAGCAGGTGTGAGAGCGTCTTTATTGTGTTTTCCCAGACACACTCTCCTATGTCTTTAAGTAGTCTCACTTATTTTGGATGATAATCTGGTCTCCCACCATGCTTCCAGACAGTCTCTAGATATTCTGTACTGCATAATGAGAACAGCCCTTACTCCATCACCTGGGTCCTGGGGATGGAACGTGGTGGGATTCACAGCACAATGACCCAGCTTCATCTTTCAGACAGAAAATTAATCAGATACCCTGTTCCCAAGGGAATCCTTCTGCCTGGCTTCTTACCCAACCACCCAACCCACAGGGATCCTTGACCCCTGCTGAAGGTGGCAGACAAGAGAGCAAAGATCGTCAGGAACTGGGTATCTAACACACCTTTAATGCAAACCTTCTGAACAGTTTCGGTTTCAAAAAGACTAAGGCATGCTTCAATAAAACTCAGCTCACACGCTGGGGCTTCAGATGGCCCACTGACAATTCAAGTGGTTTTCATGTAGCTAGGAGTATCCATAAAATAAAAAGTTTCATTCTTTCCCTTCACAGTCTCCAAATTAATTTGTCTGCCCTGTTCCACAAATAAAGCAACACTCGGCAGCCAAATAGCTGCAAGTCAAGGATGTTTGGTATATGTGATGCTTTTCAAGGAGGATTTAAGCAGGTTTTATTTAAGCTGTTTTTATTTAACATCAAGTATGCACAAGTGTGGTATCTACACAAATCATGGAAATATACACGGGAAATAACTTCACTGACTAAAACAAACTTCTGTAGAATTCAATGACCATGTTTTCCTTGATGGAATTTCTTGACACTCGAGTATATTCAACTTTGCTACACATTTTGTTTTGGGGTCTTTTTCCACAAACTGCAGTAACCATCCAAGAAAAAAAGATGACATTCAGGTTCAGACAAGCCTGTTTCTCACCAGTGCCATTCCAGTTCCAGCTCTCTTCATCTGCTTTCTTAAGTTTTTCTCTGCTGCTCTTGTGGAGAAGACCCACAGAGGCATCTGAAACACTCATCACACAGCCAGTAACAAACAAACGCTTCCCTACTTCTCCACTCGTTTAGACCTTGCTGCTGAGTTGAGAGATGTCACTAATCCAGTGTCCCTGCAAAAATCCATGAAATTCCTGCCTGTTTTCTCTCCCGTGTGGGTGTTGTCTCCCAGCAGAGCCAGCAGCCCCAGGGAGCCCCTCACCTTTCCCCCGTGGCAGCAGAGCCCAGCCCAGCCCACGCAGCATCACATGGGAGTGGGCACGGGGCACATCACCAGATGAAGATGCCTCACTCTCCCCCAAGCAGTCTGTGCCATCTCCTAGCAGCTTCCAAACTGTCACAGTTGTAAGGATTTGAGGACTCATTTTCAGTCAGAACCAGGAACGTGCTGTGTCCCTACAGGTTTGCACTCCTCCACTCAGGTCCAGCTGTCACTGAGGGGATGAAGGCACCGTGCACCAGCAGCTTCACCATGCTGCTCCTGGGACCTCAGCAGAGATTTCACAATGGCAAATATTATGTTTTCTTGGGAGATGCTGGAGCCAACAGCAGCTTCTTGCCTCCGGTTATGCAAGTGTTCAGCTCTGATTGTTTCTTTTTGGACAGAATTGTTTTACCTCAAAGGAGCTAGAAAGGAGGTGCATGGAAGACAAATCGCAGGCAGCACGAGCAATTAGTGACTTATTTATGTCACAGGAAGGCTCCAGTTCATGGATGGCATCCTGAGAGAACACAGGAGCCAAACTCAGGCTTATACCCACTGAGCTGTTCAGACGGATAGCCTGGTAAATGCCAACAAACTTCCAATTCATTTCTGCAGTTTTCAGTTCCCAGAACTCACGCATAAAGAACCCCATAAAGAAAACTGACAGGGTATCTAGAGTGCTTTAGAAGACACACACGATTTTTTTTAAAAAGAGAATCTCCTCTATAACTAAGATTAATTTTTACATTCTGGCTGCAAAACTTGGTATTTGGAAAAAAAAGATGTGTCATGACCAGCAAGCTATTACTGTTATGAATAATAACCACTCACTCTGCCTTCACGTGGATGGTTGTGCATTTGATGCTGAAGAGCTGCACTAACACCATGAAAGATAACTTCCCAAATCAGAACAAGAGGCTCTGGCCACACAGAAGGACACCACGCCTGCATTTTCAGGAAACAGCAACACCTCTCATGAGCTTATCCCTGCAGTGATGGCAAACTCAACCTCCCAAACCCAGCCCTTACTCAGCCACATCTCCCACACTGAAGCTGTAGGCTCAAACTGGAGGCTCACACTCTGAAACACAGCAAGGGGGCTCAGCCTGGAGACAGAATCTTGGAGCCCAGGCAGGTCTTGTGCATCTGCTGGACCACTTGAATTCAACTGCCAAGAGCCCTTCCGACCTCAGTGTCTCTTTCCACTCCTGAGGTGGAAAGCTCTGCGAGGCTTCCCTAAAATCACTGAGAAAGAATTAAAGAACAGCTTTCTGGCACTCTCAGAACCACCACAGCACACATTTCAGACCCTAAGGACACACAGTCAGTGCAGATACAATAACTAGGCTGTGGCTTCAGAGCATGGCTCTTCAAACCCCAAACTCTGCCAGCACAGGTTCCAATTACCAACCTTAAGTTAACAATGAATGCAAGAAGGGGCAACCTTTTAACAAGTTCATTTTTGCCACAACTATATGTTAAATAAGAAAAAGGTTGTTATAAATTAGTCCACTTTATCAGTTGGCAGAAGAATTTGCCAGGGCTGCAAAACTGATTCTTGCTTAGCTTGCAAAAATTCGCTGATGGCTGGCAATAAAGGGAAAAGGAAACCTGGGGATTTTTGTTCTGATCTTCTTCAGCACTCAACCTGCAATAAAAAGTGCTGTTTATGCTAAAGAGTCAGAAATAACCAGAATCTGACCCCACTCAAACTGCATTTTCATTCCTAAACTGATACGTTGTTATGCAATACCTTTCAGTGCTTTCAGCTGACCACATCTTCGAAATTTAGACCTTCATTGCAATTTAAATCTGTCAGAAGTACACAAATACTGGAGCTGCTGGAGCTGACACACGTGTATTGAAAAAAAAAAAAAGATACTCCCTAATTAGAGGGTTGATGAAAATCTACTTAAACATGGAGCAAATGGGCAGCCTTGTATTATCAGAGACTAAATACCATCTTCTTCCTCAGCTGCATGCTCAGCATAGCAGTAACTGAGGACTACATAACAAAAACTTCTGTGTTTTAAGAATGGAAAAAGTTTTCCACAGTTTTCTCCTTTCTTAAAACCTACTAGAAGCACCCACTGGAGCAAAGGAGAACATGAATGTGAAGACTCTTCAAAGTAAAATGTTTTCTAAGCTTCCGACAAAAACTCCTTCAGAAGTCCTTTTGCAGTCTTCCACTTTGATTCAGGAACACTCAGTCAGTCTTAGCTAGAAATTACAAAGCAGTTATTTTTTAAAGAAGAAAGTAACAAACCCCACAGGTGACGAGGACGAGATTTTCAGTGCATGCTCAGGGCAACCTTCAGCAACATCCCTCAGCTATAAACAATGAGTTACTCTCACAGGGAGAATTGCACCATCACCACACGCCCTCAGACAACTCTCAACTTGCAGCTCCACCAACACACACCCCGAGTTTGGAAGGGGGAAGGGGGGAATTCACAAAAACAAGCCCAGAATAAGGAGTGAAGATGAATGGGATGCACGAGCGTGGCTTGGAGGAGCTCAGCACCTTTCAGAGCCTGCACTGAGGTGGGATGCTCTGCCAGCCCATCTCCTCAAGGCTGCAGACACTGGGAGCACAGGGCCACTGATGGATGAGAACTCTGCAGCTTCTCCACAAGAGCAAAGCAAGTAATAATAAAAACACAGCGGTGTGATGAATTTTTGGATGATTCCCAGAGTTCCTGCACAGCCACAACCACCTTCTGTCAAGTACAAACTCGCTGTGGGTGCACCACAGTGCATGAGAGTCAGAGCTAGCCATGATCTGCCTGGGCAGGAACCCTTCCGAGTCACTGCCTTCACACATAGATGACCAATTAAAGCTACTTCTGCTAAAAAAAAAAAAAAGTCACTGTCCCTGCCCACATTCCATAAAAGCAACGTGAGGGAACCAGGTTTGAGAAAAAGGAGTCACTGCTTGGATGGTCTTGCTGGAAAAAAAAGAGATTTTAATGTAGTAACATGGCCATTTACTAAGTAGAAACCAACTTACATCTGATTAAAGACACATTTTTCTCTCTCCACCCCTTCTTTTCAGCCCCAGGAACAGGAAACATGACAAACCTACAGAACAAAAACCAGATGAGCTAAAAAATCCTGTTCCATTGGCTTTGCACCAGCGCTTTGCCTCTGGTTCTGCTGAACACTGCATCTTTCCCTGACAGCCATTGACTTTTCCCTAGGCCCACAATAATATTCTGTTAATCAAATAATCATATTCAAATTGTCTTAACCAATTCTGTAAACTAAGTAAACCAGCTTAGAACACCTGACGCTGAAGTACTGATGCATAAAGACCAGAAATTAACTTTTTTTCCTGGAGGTTATAAGCTTTGAACCCTGCACAACTAATCTGCATTATTCTGTTTTGCTACAAATAAACCCTCTAGCTTTTTTATTTTTTGTGCTACTCTTATTGGATTTTACATAATTATTTTTTCTCCCTAACCCCCAGCTAGGAGAGAGGGGGGAAAAAACCCACTCTCACAATCTGACTGCACTCCTGTCTGTACCTGTACCAAGTAAGGGGGTTGTGATTGAGGACTCCACCAGCAGTGGAGGTGTCATGGAGAAACAAACACAGTCCACGAAGCCTTCCCCACATCTCCACGTTCAGGATGCACTGTTTAATGTTACTCAGGACATGTGTTTGCAGCTGCAAGGGCAGTGGTTTCCAATTAAACACATCTTCCAAAGAGTGGAAGTGGCAGGAACTCCAAAGCCACACTTTGTACCAAAATTTAAACCACTCCAGAGCCTCTCATAGAGCCAAACCAGATTCCTGCTTTTCACTCAAAAAATATTCCATATCTTCCATTTTACTTGTAGCTCGTACGAAGTCGTTTGACTCACAAGGTTTCTAAATTTAAAAGTGAAGTCACCAGCTGAAAGCAATGACGGGAGAGCTGCCCTGCACCTGCAGCCAGGGCTGCCAGAGCCAGCAGCCACGGGGGCTCCTGGCAGCACTGGGCACTGGCCACACCTGCAGAACACTCAGCCCAGGCTCCAACTCCTGCCTCAGGAAGCTCCTGCACTGCTGGACCTTGGCAGAGAACCCCAGGGAAGCAATGCTACTTGTTTGCTCTTCTCTCACGGTTTTATTGCTTGTTTTACTGCCTGCCTGTTGCTTTCCCTTTTAGGGATGGCTTTATGTGCTGCCACCACCCAGGAAAAAAGGTGGGGGAGGATATGAGGGAGGGAGGATAAATGATGATAAATGATTGTAGGGATCAGTAAAAAGAAAAGTGTCAGGGGTCGATAATTACGACCAGGAAACCAGAAGGAGACACCAAACACCATCCTAGAGCATCCATCACTGCACAAAGGCATCAAAGGAGCCAGAGGATGCTGCTCAACAGTGCAACAAGCAGAATTCCTGCTTTATTCCCTCCTGCAGGTGGTAACAGTCAGCTCAGCCAAGACCAGGTGAAGGGCTTGTAACTCAGGGCCTCAGACAAGGGCTAAACTAATAAAAAGTTGATGGCATCAGTATAACCAGAACCTCATGAGGAGGGTCATGACAGGACAGATCTCTCAGCTATGGCAATCAGAGCACATCAAGCCCTCGGTGCACCACTTACAGTTCATTGTTCAACTTCTCACCTTTTAAATGAATAAATAATTGAAGTTTCAGGATGCTTAGGCTCCAAAACACCTGGACATCAGGTACTGGTTGGAATGAACCGTGTGGTTTGTAAGTGAGGTTATAACGAGATGTGTCACTTCCACACATGTCCACAGCCCACCAGGAGTTATCCAAGACCAGGAGCAAGTCCCCAGCATCGAGCAGTGAGAGTCTGTAGGTCTTTAAGCCATGCTAAAAGAGATTAGTTTTACAAGCATACATTACAAGGACATACTTGCAAGAAAGAGGGCAAAAACTGGCAGCTTGTACATCTTGATTAGCTGCACTCACACCCACTTTCACCTTCTTGCTTCTGAGCATACCACAGCTCTGTCCTCTGCTGTTCAACAACACTGGCTCCGAATTCAATATTCCAGTCAATTAAAAAAAACATTTACCCACCTCCAGCTGGAGATCTCAAGAGCACTTTGCTAAGATGAATACTGACCTGCTCAGTGTTATGCAGGTTAAACACCATTTTAGAGGCACACAGCTCAGCCCTGTTTACATGAAAAATTCAACTGACCTTTGTGGCTCTGTAAAGCTGCACTGCTAGTGCAGCCCTTGTGCAGACCATTTATTTAAGTGGATCTTCTGTGCTCAGGTTGTATCAACCAGAGAAAGATATAGAAAAAGAATCTCCCCCTTAGAGCCTTAGATCTGCATAGATATCACCTCTACAAGTGCCCAGAATAAAGTGAATGAAAACTCGGAGCCCTTGGGGGAGTGGGAACAGCAGTGGAAGGGGGAGCACAGAAAACCACACAAGCCATCAATTCCACATGTTCCTGACAGCACTGACTCTTACTGACTTAAATGAAAAGCCACAAATTTAGTGTTTACCTAAATGCCCTACTGACCTTCTGCTGAACAACAGCAATGACAGAACTGTGGGGCCTAAACTCCCCCCTCAGTTCCTTCAGTTAACCTCCAGGTAAAAAAAAAATAATAATTTTTTCTTCTCCTGATCCTTCAGCACCCACCCACCTACCAAGCTCACTGGGTTCATCCTCCTCCTTGAACTAGCTATTGAAGGCTGCTCCAGAACAAGGTGCACCAATGGTGCCTCTTCCACCCTAACTTGCACCAAAATCTCATTTGCTCCACATCAACTCCTCATTTGCTCTCTAACATCAGTTCCACACAGAAACTCTTCTCAAGCACATACAGTCATATGCAGATCAATTCCATAATAGGGCACTGATTGCCGAGGAACTGGGTGTTCTTGGAGAAAAACAGCACACCACAAGTTTAGGATCTCCAATTATGCCCAGTGCAGTCCTACCTGCCACACTGGTGCCAGCTCCCTGTCTGCTCTGCTCTCAAGCCCCTCACTGCCAGGCGTTTCACCCCCTCTTGGGCTGTAGCACACATCAGCACTCTGCCTTTGTGCCATTCCATGCACTAAAAAGCTGCCAGAGAACCAACTGGCATCCAGCTTGGTTTCACAGGGCCTGTGCCACTCTCTGCCTTGGTAATGGTTATTCCTTTAGCTACAGCTGGCCTCGTGCTTGCTTTTTCCATTCCTGAGAACATCACAGAATGGTTTGGGTTGGGAGGGACCTTCAATATCATCTCGTTCCACCCCCTGCCATGGCAGGGACACCTTCCACTGTCCCAGGCTGCTCCAAGCCCTGTCCAACCTGGCCTTGGGCACTGCCAGGGATCCAGGGGCAGCCACAGCTGCTCTGGGCACCCTGTGCCAGGGCCTGCCCACTCCCACAGTCAAGAATTTTTCCCATTATTCCATCTAACTCTGCCCTCTGTCAGTGTGAAGCCATTCCCCCTTGTCCTGGCACTCCAGGGCCTTGTCCCCAGTCCCTCTCCAGCTCTCCTGGAGCCCCTTTAGGCACTGGAAGGGCCTCTAAGGTCTCTACAGAGCCTTCTCCTCTCCAGGTGAACAATCCCAGCTCTCCCAGCCTTTCCTCCCAGCAGAGCTGCTCCATCCTTTGATCATTTGGTGCCTCCTCTGGCCTGGCTCCAGCAGCTCCAGGTCCTTCCCTGCTGGACACAGCTCTGCAGATGGGGTCTCAGCTGAGTGGAGGTGGGGAATCCCTGCCCTCAACCTGCTGCCCACACTGCTTGGGATAACCCCGGGATACAGGCACAGATCCCTGAATTTAAAGCCTTTCAGAAGAGGCTCTTGGGAGTCTAACTGATTAATAAGTAGCTGTCTTGTAAATTAGAGAAATTATAACAGAAGGGAATGTCAGACTGGGGGAGAATTTCACTTTGCAAACTCTGTTAGTTTAGATCTGTGTATTGAATAATTTCTATCACTTCTCAAAGCATGGGGGAAAAGGTTACTCCTCTAATTCCACCAGAGATATTTATAAACACATAGCAAAGGACTAACAGATGTTTTCCGTAGTAGATCTGGGATTAACAAGCAAAAATATGTAATCATATTGAGAGAAAAGATAGCTGGCTCTTTAAATCCATCAGTCACAAGGAATTATGAATCATATTTAAGTATCAGATTTGCCAATAGAAGAGAGTCTGGACTAACCTTGTGCACACCAGAAGTCACAGTTACACCCATTCTCACCCTGACTAGCAGATAAGTAGTCTCAGTCATTCGAGGAGAACCATCCCACTCCCAGTTGCAGTGCCTGCATTCCTCCTGCACCTCCTTCACCTCAGTAAATCCACCTGCACCCAGTTCTGCTTCCTGACACAGCAGGCCACTGCCACTGCTTCCCTCTCCAGAGGACCTCATCCAGTGAGGGTGCTAGCATACAATTTTGTGGTAGCTCTATTTTAAATCTCATTTGCCAGATTAAAATAGTATGGAGTTAAAAGTAGTAATTATCAAACATCTGCACTTTCTCTGAAGCTGCAGCACTGTTTAACCAATGCACGAGCTATAAACTCCCTGAATGGAGCTATTCCAGACTAGCTGGGAGACAGTTCGGGTGAATTCCCAGAGCAGTAACAGATCCCATTCCTCAAGGTCATACATGAAGTTCTGCAGCAGCAGATTTTGAGTGCTGCCCAGATTTTGATGCCCAGTTAAGGCACAGCAGCAGGAAGCCCCATCCCTGGAAGCATTCAAGGCCAGGCTGGACAGGGCTCGCTGCAGGGTTTGGGCAGGAAGGTGTCCTTGCCCATGGCACCCAGATGGGCTTTAAGGTCCCTTTCAACCCAAACCAGCCTGTGACTCATCATTACGTGGAGTGACTGCCTCATATGGCAGTGTCCTTACAAAATGACACTCAGCCCTCTTTTATTCATCACGTTTCTGTTAGTGTCCAGCAAAGCTGAGAGATGCCAGTAAAACAGAACCCAGCAAGTCCTTGAACAGAAACACCACGGCCACGTGGGCCCTCGCCCAGACCAGCCCTGCTGTCCTCCCATGATGAGCAGGCTGGTTTGGCCACTGAGAATTTTTGTGACCTTAACTAATTCTCTGCATAAGACAGGTCATTTAGAAATCAAATAGTAACAGCAGACGTAGATTAAAGGAAGGGTTGAAGTCCCACTAAAATGTATTTCCAGCTCATAAACATTTCTACTAATGTGGATTCCTTTGCAAGATCAGTTTCTCAGTCTTACAGCTGCAGAAGGAAGATATTCATGCTGCCGAAAAAACACAAATTACTTTTCTATTACATCCCCCAGTTAACTTTATCAGACCAAGAGAAGCCCTACTGAGAAGCTGCATGCTGATGTCTGTCCTTACACATGGAACCACAGAAATGCTGATGTTCCAAAGGTTGAAAATTCATTGTGAGGAAAGTATTTACATTTGTATTTTAAAGCATCGATTTGAGCATGGGATTTCTAATCTCTGCCCACTGTGCTCCCCCCAGCCACCTTGTGTAAACTTTTAATCTCCAATGCAGAGGCCTATTATTAGAGCTGGCTGAAAAAAACCATAAAGACTGAAGGCACATTGTTTGTTATGGAAAAGGTTAGGGCAAAGCCTTTCTAAAAACAAAGCCTGCTAAACCTTTGTCAGTTTCTGCTGAGAAAAGTCAAAACATTTCCGTGATGTTTCAGAAACTGTTTCTTTGTAAATGAAAAACAGTGAGTCAACATCAAAGTATGTCCTTTTAAACAAAATGTTTCGATTCAGGAGGAGTGAAATAAGTACAACAAAACACTTAAATGTGGCCTCAGTGCCCCAAGACAGAGCAAAGACTGCACCTAGCGTAAAATGAGCCAGGCTTTCCGCGTCATCAACACAATCCTGACTACAAACCAACCCAGGAACTGAAATAAACTACCACAGAGCCTTTAGCTGGTTTGAAAGCCCTGAGAGTCTGGTGTACCCAGCAGGACTGAGGAGTGCAGCCTTCTCCCAATTCCCCAGCACCAGTGCAGGAAAAACACAGGGAACCAGTAACTCAAGCACAAGTATCTGAAGCACCCAGCGTACACCTTCTGCACAACTCCCATCCCAAAAAAACAACAGACGAAGACAAACAAAGGGGGAAGGGCAGCCGAGAGCTCCCAGACGAGTTCGATACAGATAGCCCAGACACGCCTGGAGTCATGACTCCGAAAGCCGGGATGAGGACACGGTCATGGGGCTCGCAGCCCGGCTGGGCGAGCGAGCGATCGATGACCCTCGCCAGAAGACACCTCCTGGGCAGGGCCGGCAGGCCAAGGGCAGACAGGCGGGGAACCGTGCCTTGATCACATCCAGCTCTTCACTAAACATAACTGGAACACGCACTTCCCTGCAAACTTTCGGCCTGACAGATTTTAGGCGTTTTGAACTGGTACGAGCAATGAATAAAAGCCGGGTGACCCACGCTGCCCATGGGCACAGGCAACAGACACAGGGGCCGCACACAGCCCGGGAGCTGATACTCTCTCCCCACTTTTAATCTAGGAAAAGTAGCACGAAACTTTCTGACAGAGAAGGAGAGGCTCTCGCCTTCCAGCACAGGAGGGGATTAGGGGTGGGTGTCGGAAAACGTGGCGGAGCCAGGCGGAGGCGCGGGGCGTTCCCGGCTGTTCGCGTACGGGACCAGCAGCGCGGCCGGGGCGGCACGGAGGGCTCGCTCCGGCTTCGGCTGCGCCGCCCGGGCACACCGCGGGTCCGAAAGGCACGGAGCGCTCCCGGGGGGCTCCCGGCGCTGCCCGGCCCT
>VYXC01012594.1:11406-31743 GCA_013397175.1 Platysteira castanea | reverse complement strand
GAGCCGTCAGTCCCGCGCTCCGTGGGCCCAGGGGCAGCCTCCCGTCACAGCCCCCAACTCAGGGTGCCACGACGCCACTTTTGGGACAGAATCGAGGAATTCGAGGTCAAAATCCGCCTTGTCCTCCTAAGCGCAGGGTACCGAGGGTCTTTGGAGAGAGGGGAGGTGGTGGATGCAGGGATTTGAAGGAGACGGAGGGAAAGTTACGGCTGTGTTCCCCTTGGGTTTGTGAATTGGTGTTTTGTTTTGAAAACCCAGATGTTTTCATCCTCCTAAGAGATGTTGCTTTTAGGAAAAGCCTTGTTTTCGTCCAGATGTCTCTAATAGCAAAAGTACAGGTGAGAGGAAACCCCGGGGTACAAGCAGGACCACCAGAGCCCCTCTAAGAAGAAAGGAAGATTTTGGGAACCCAGCCTTGACCTGCAGAGGCAGATCTGCAGGTGGAGAAACTTGTCTTTATGCGGTAATTTGTTTCAAAGTTTCCTTTGAAAAGTCTCAGTGAGCCTGTTGTGAGAGAGTGATTGTTTTTACCCTGCAACAAATTACTCTGGGACTTTCCGTGGTGTGTTTTGAGATGGTTTTAAATACAAATCTCTCCACAGAACTTACACTTGTACGGGACTATAAAGACAACTGAATAAATTTAATACATTTCATGACTCATTTGCCAGCACTTCTGAGATACTTGAATCTACACACTCCATCTTTTGTTATTAAGCAAAAAATAAAGAGATTGAGTAACCTGCAAAGGAGGTTCATCCAAGGTACCCCATTAATTGAAGGTATGTAACTGAGCTGAGGGGGCTGGCCCGAGGTCACTGTCACAGCACAGGTGACCACACCATGGTCAGGGCTGTGACCTTCCTCTAGATCCTGGTTCAGTGGGATTTGCAGGGCTGTATTTCCCATCTTTGCCATATTCCTACAAGCCTTTCCTGCAGGAACATCATGTCCTGCAGCTGATTAGATTGCATTTTTCCTTCCTGCAGGTTTAATCCAAGAAAGGGATCCAAGACAAGGAAGTTAACAGAGTACTGTTGTTTTATAATCCAGAAAGAAAATAGGGATCAGGAGCCCAGCCTTGTCAGTGAGTGAAATTAATCTAAAGAACATGAGATCTGTAGTTATGAAACTGACTGAGATACAGGTTATTAAAAAAACAGAGGTCTTCAGTGCCTTAAACAGACTCACCTATGGGAACACATGGAAAACAGATTTTTAAAATTCTTTCTATTTCCTGCTTATACCAAACCATTAATATTTGGTGTCAATTGCACCAGGAAGTCAAACTACTCATTTCTGGTCTGTAGCATACTCCCAGTGAAAATTGAGTTTACACTTCAATAACTTGCTTTCTTGCATTACTCCTTTTAATATCGTGTCTTGGCCTCCTGTGGTGGCTTCCACATTCGGCAGTTCTGCACGCCTCACATCCTTTCAGGACAAAATTCCTGATGGAAAAAAAAATCCTTTTTAAACCTACAGATTCAAAAAAGGAGAGGGCCTGGAGTTGTAGAGAATCACATGTTCTGCACTGCACCCCTGAAAGCGAAGGGAGAAGTAGGAGATGAGCTGGCAGCTCTGTTGGTTCATGGAGCGAGTTAAAAGGCGCAGCAAACAAAACATAAAATTATGTAAAAAATGGAGCCAGCTAGCTTGAGATTGGACTTTGTCTCTTAATTAGCAGCTCTCTCTGAATCACAGCACTGGGCTCTGTCAACAAGACTGAAATGCAGGGGGGTGTTCAGACAGGCACCCAGCAACAGTAGCTCACACCTCCCATCCAGTCCATGTCATTGGCAGCTTGAAATCGAATGTGTTTTCTGAAATGAGTTCCAAGTCTGCTGCTTGACCTCAAATCTTCCTGTAACAGCGTTTGTGGTTTTGTAATCCCATTTTCCTGGTGGTTTTTAAAATGTTTTTCTTGCCCTTTTTCGCTGGGTGAAAACACAGGGTGAGCCCGGGAGAGGGCAGGGAGAGGGAGGCGAGGCAGCGGCGCTGATCCCGTGGGGAGGATGTTTGTACAAAACCAACAGAAGCTCTCGGTCTCAGCCAGGAGGACAACCCAAGGTGCACCCCTGGCAGCCCGTCCCTGTCCTCAGCTGTGTGCCCAAGGGCCAGCCCTGCCCAGGGCCACCCGAAGGCACCGTGTGGGTGCAGCCACGGCAGGGGAGCTGCACTTTCTGTCAATCCTGGGGTGGGTCCGTGTAGGAAGGGGCTCTTATGGAGCACCTGCCGTGGCTCCACTGCCTGCCAGTCCCAGTGCACACGGGGTCTAAATGATCTGCTTCAGCTGCAACTGATCCATTTGTTCTCCATTTCAAAATGTTTGTTTGATCTCTGTGGTTTTGGTTTTTGTTTTGGGGTTTGTTAAAAGTGGTTTCGTTTTGTTGTCTGTGAGAAGTAAGCACTGCACCTCTCACGTCAGTTTCAAAGACAGGACTTGAAACTGACCTCTGTTGCTCTGTTTTTTGCTAAGCCTTCTGTTTTAATCTTGGAGTCAGAGAATTTTCACAGTTTCATGTAAATAATGGCCAATGTTTATTTAACCGTCTTTTCTGTTTTTCATTCCTTTTGTGACAACAAAAAGTTTGATGAGCATCTTTTTTCTCCAGTGGAATTGAGGAGGAAGTGACATGTTCTCCAATCCCTTGTGGAGTTGAGAATCTTATAAAACATGTCAAACGTAAATAAACTGTCTCTTTTCCCTCCTTTCTGCTGAACCTAGCAGGTGTGAGAGTGTCCTTCATTGTGCTTTCACCGGCACAGACCTCCTGCTGGGGCAGGAGATGGTAGTGAGGGGACTGAGAGGGATGAGAGAAGGAAGGAAATAAAAAGAATGAGGAAAAGATGTAGAGTGTTGTACTGGCAAGTTGCAGTTCCTGCCGAATGGGCAGCAGGAACCAACAGAGAGAGGAAAAACTCAAAATACTCTGAAGGAATCTCCGGGTTCAAATAGCAGTGGGTGGAGGCTGTCTGCAGGCTGATGTGGTGCTGGGCAGTGGGCACAGCCCCGGGGCAGCCGTGCTGTGCCACCAGCTGTGCTGAGGCCAGCAGCAGGCACCGGGCACAGCCCTGTCCCCTGCTGTCCCCGGGCTGCAGCCAGGGCCAGGAGCACAGCAGGGACTCGCAGCCAGTGAGCTTTGCTGTGGGGGTCACCCCAAAACGCAGCCTCCCTTGAGGACTGGGGGCTCTGATGAAGTCAGCCATGTAGCAAAGTGACAAGATGAGACTCTGGCACGAATAAATATCTCATGTGTGCTATGGCATCAGCTCCTGGGGGCTCCCTGGTGTTCGTTCAGCGTTCCACGTGGCTCAGAGGCAGCACCATTCCTTTTCAGGGCTCAGATACGTAAGGATACTGTCTCACAATACCCAGCAAGGAATGAGCATCTGCACAGCCAGAAATCAAATCCCAGTGTCCTGGGGCGATGTGTGCCTCGGCACTCTGGAAATGCTGGTGGGTGGTGCTTTGGGGGGCCTGCAGGGACACAGCCTAAGCTTACAACACCCACCTTGGTGGAATAAGCCTCAGTCAGGAGCAGGAGGGATTTACCAGCACACCTGCAGCTGCACTGAGGCTCCCTGGCACCGCTGGCAGGGATCAGACCCAGCTGATGCTGCAGTGCCTCTGGGGTCAGCACTGGATCTCTGGGAGCTGCAGCCACGGTGCTCCTGCTGCCAGGGCTGTGCTCACCATCGCTGCCACCCTCTCCAAAGAAAATTGTCTGCTAGAAACATGTCCCGGTTCATAATCAAGAGGCCATTGGATCCTAACTGGAACTCTCTCTTCCTGTACCACCCTGGGGCCTCCACAAAGAGAAGCAATCTGTAACGCCAGCATGGCCAGGAGCACAGGGGCTGCCGGCACGGAGCAGCATCCCCCTGCACACACACTACAGCACAGGCCTGTGCTGCCTGGGAAAAACAGGCAGAAACTGTAACGAGGAGAAATTATGGCATCCCAAAAGGCTCAGCATGAGCTGGGTTCACTGGTTGCTGCTCCTAGCCCGAGTAGTTTGCATTCACCTCCAGGTTCGCACAGCCTTTGTGTAATAAACTGTCATAGCCCCGGAGAAGGGAACATTCCAAAAAGCGCCCCGAGGCAATGCATAGCAGAAGCCTGAGAATCCTCCTGCATGAGTCACTGACCTCCACACACTGCATCTATTTCAGCCTTTAATTAATAAGGTTTTACATTTCTATGGCATTTTCCATCTGGAAAGATCCGAAAATGCTGTAAAGACTAAGGGGAGTACAGCACCATTGAAATGTGGTTCCCGTAGAGGTGGGACTGTGCAAGCTTAGCCAAGGGCACAGGGGAAAAAGGTTCTTAATTTTAAATGCAGCCTCTGTTACATCACTGAGTATTTCATATCTATGGAGAACAGACAAAAAGATTTTGGTTTCTAAGGCACCGCTTGAGTAAATAACATTGTAGATTGGTTTTGTTATCCAGGGGGGATGCAGTGCAAAACAAGTACTGGGTGATTTTAATTTGGGGTGTTAAAGGATCACAACTGAAGCTACAAATTTAAGCCATCATTGGATCAAGGGTTTCCTGCCTCCCGATAAGAAAGTTATTTCCAAATGTTAGACACAAAGCAGAAGCCATTGGAGGAAACAAATCCCACGCTGACAGCACCTGACCCTGCATCCGGAACACCAAACTCCCTTGCACATTCCCTGAAAAATCAGCAGGGCCGTGTGAGGCTGCAGCGAGGTAAAAACCAGCCCCAAGCAGCAAGGGGGGCAGTGGAGAAAGCCAGGAGGAAAGAGCCCTCCTGTCCCAAGACTGACACAGTCCCCGAGGGGAGCCGGGGCTCTGCTGAACCTGCACAAATCCCTTCATTCCTACTGTAAAAGATTAAACAAATCCAATGGCTCTGCTCAGCGGATGAGCAGGGCCTGGCCTGCATGAGGGCAATCAAAAGGACTGTCAGCCACAGCTGGCATCCCTCCGGCTGAGTACTTGGCCAAAGTGGGCTGGGAACACTTGACCGCAAAGAGTTTTCAAAGGAATGTCAAATTTCTCATTTTCTCAGTGTGATTCTAAACTATTTTTATCCACTTCTTTCTGGAAGAGAGACACGGGCATTGCCACGACTAGTCGTAAACTTTCATTACTTCCCGAGGAGAAATTGCGGGGAAATTACAGGCTAGTGCGCTCTTTTTATGTCTCCTGCTCGGGGCATGTCAGCGCTGCCGCATTCCTCTCTACCCCCAACACATTCCTCCCTGCCAGTGCCGTCCCCTCCCCGCCCTCCGACGGACATTAATGACCTTTCCCCGCAATTAACGCACCGAGCACCGCAGCCGGCACGAGATGAGCGCTCAGCGCTGTGTCAGGGCTGGAGAAACTCACATTCCCGGGGTGCAGGGTGGGCTCGGTCCCCACTGCCCCCGCCAGCCCGGGCCCCTCGCACTGCCCTGAGCTGCACCTACCCCCTGGGCCGGGCTGGGGGGCTCACGGAGCCCGGAGCTCCCTTCCCTTCCCTTCCCTTCCCTTCCCTTCCCTTCCCTTCCCAAACCTTCCCAAACCTTCCCAAACCTTCCCAAACCTTCCCAAACCTTCCCAAACCTGACCTTCCCAGACCTTCCCAGACCTTCCCAGACCTTCCCTTCCCCGTGTGCTCCCGAGCCCCACGCTGCTCCTCCAGGCCCCCCAAGGTGTGTGGGTGTGTGGGGAAACGCCCTGACTCCTTCACGTTCCAGCACTGGTGAGGAGGTGTCGGGAGCAGGTGTTAATTATCCCCATCCCGGAAGGACAAACACCTCCGAGCAGTTTCTGCTCAGCTCCTGAGCTATCGGGGAGCTGAGGCAGAGCAGATTCGTGCTCCACTCTCTGCAGCTCCTGCCCCAGACTCGCATCCCAGCCCCGAGTCCAAGCACTGTCTGCAGTGCACCAGAGCTCCCTGGAAATCCCACACCCACGTGGCTTTTCAGGCATGGAAACTTCATCCGGAGGGAGAGATTCTGTCGTCAAGGTGAAAAGCATCGCTACTGAAATGTGATCAAAGAGAGAGTTATCAACTTAAGTGTACTCAGGAGTTTCTGCTCCAGACAGAATTATCAACGAGAAACCAATCTTATAAGGGAGCTGCTATTGACAGGGAAATAAAAGGAATACAGTTCTTACCAGACAGACCTAAGTTGCTCCAAATTGCTGTCAGCTTGAAATATCTTGCTGGTAATTTGTTTCCAAATTCTTTCTCCCTAAATTTGATTTGTTGCTGTACAGTGGATGATCTATTCTGCACAGCACCTCAAAGAGCATTCCTGTTGTCCTCTCCCTGATTGTTTGTGAGCTATCACTTCTGGGAGTTGGCAGCATTTATTATAAAAAGGGACATCATGGCTTGAAAAGCAGACTTTTGTCTGAGGCTGTGGTATCTGCTGCCCTTACAAATGGCAGATGAGATTACTGGGAGGAAAGATATCAGGGAAAATCCACTTTTCCTCCCCATCTTTGAGCTCGTCCACATGGGCAAGGCTTGTCCCTGGGGCAGGGCAAGGACAGGGCAGGATTTCCTAAAGAGAAGTGAATAAATCCTTCCACCAGGGTCCCTTTTAACCAGGATAAAATCCCACCTCCTGTGGTATTGTAGCAAGAGCATGAACATCACACCCAGAAACTTTTTTCTGCTGATCTCTGCTCTTTCTTATGTGAGGGAGGAAGAGAGAACTCTGACTTAGGAAGCATCCTGCTGGCTTCAGTGATGTCTCTTACACGGCATGTCTGGGGCTTTCCCAGGCCTCTGAGCAATCGCCCTCAGCTCTCCAGATGATTTATTTGTGCACACTTGACACAGAAATGCCAAACTCCACCTCACCTCTCTGTCAGGATCTGTCCAGCCTGCATGGGGGTGACAGTGAGGAGAGCAGCAGCCTTGCCCTGGCCTTCTCTTTCAAGAACATCCGTGTGTTTTCTCCTGTCCTTTCTCTGCCTAACCCACTCTGTCCAGTGGTTTAAGCAAATTCAAGGAAATTCTAGTCTGGGGACGAGGAGCAGCCTCAGCTGATTTACACAGCTCCAAGAACAGAGAGACTTGGCTTCCCAGGAATAAAGGCTCTCACTCCTCCTGTGTGCATGGCCATATTCGATCAAAAGAAGGAAGATATTCCTGGATCTTTCTGGGAATGTATTGGCAATTTTAGCATATTCCTGCTCTCCAGCTTGTTGGTGGTACCCATAGGTGGCCTTGCTGTGGGTAGGGCACTGCAGGCACGATGCCAGGTTATGCAGGTCACCCCAAGGGTGCACCTTGGACAGGTCTTGGTGCCTTCCAGAGCACGGTGAGAACTGAAGAGCTGCGAGCTGGTGGAAGGATTTCACTCCGCCCACGCAGGCACTAGAAAATTAGAAATTGTTGCAAATGCTCTGGAGCAGCCCAAAACGCAGCGCTAATTCCGCCGGCTGTGATTCTGCCACACAGTTTACTCTGACATCGCAGCAGGGAAAGCTCCACTTAAGCAATTGTAACATCACTGAAAGGATGGAATTAAGAAAAGAGGAGAAGGAACATAAACCTCCCACTATTGTTATTTTCAGAAAGCAACAACAGGAAGAGCCAGTTAAAAGGCCTTGAGGCTCTGAGCTGTTATTCCTCCCTGGAAACCAGCCACGTAAAACACAGAAAAACCCTGAGCCGTGGGTGGGGGCTGCTCCGTGCCCACCCGGGGGATGTGGGTCCCTTCCCATGGGCAGAGGGCTCCTTCCCCACCCCAGCTTTGGCCACCCCTGGCATTTGCTCTGCTCTGGGATGCCCTGGGCAGACAATCCCGTGGCTGCTCTGGAGCAGCATCTCCCGAGTGCCCCTGGCAGGGCTGGAACACCTCTGTCTCCCCACGCACAGTTCTTGCAGCTGGGCTGCTCGGGAACCAGCAATTTTTCCTCTTTGCAGGAGCAGGCTGAGCCTTCCGAGGTGACCGAATGCAGGTGTCAGCCAGGCAGGAGCAGCACAAATCAATCTCTCACTGCTTAAAAATATATCTGTATACCAGATCTGAACCCTTTCCTCCAGAGTCTTGTGGCAGAAATGGAGTTTTAAAATGCTCAATTATTTATAGCTGAAATGCTGGGGAAAAAAAATAACCTCATTTGTCGTGCTGGAGCAGAACGTGCTGGTCCCCATCAGCCACTGCTCCCACGGTGCCCGAGAGCTGTGAGAGCTGCACAGGGGGATGAGGAACAAGGAGCAAGAAGTGGTGCCTGAAAACAGGGTGCCAGCACCCCAACGCAGAGCCAGCTCACCCGGGGACATGGTCAAACCCAAATCATGACAAGCCTGAGGTGTCCCAACTGCTGCTGGGTGTTAATTAGCACCAATTAGCTGGGGTGGGTGGTTCCTTAAGCACAGGCTCCTCCTGGCAGGCCAGGGGGAAAGGACAGGTTCTGTAGACCCACAGATGTGTCAAAGGGGTGCTTTGCAGAGGTAACAGCTTTTAGGAGGGAACCTCCTGTGGGAGTTCCTCCAGAGGAGCACTGCCTGCCTAAACCTGCTTTTGTTTTTCTCTGCCCGTGTTGCCCTGGTTTTGCTAAAGCCTTCTGTTTTAACCTTGGAGTCAGATTCTTCCTCACACAGTTTCATGTAAATAATAGCCAATGTTTACTTAACAATATTTTCTGTTTTTCATTCCTTTTGTGATAAGAGAACTTTGATGAGCATCTTTTTTCTCCAGTGGGATTGAGAAGGAAGTGCCATGTCCTCCAATCCCTTGTGGAGTTCAGAATTGTATAAGATGTGACATCTGTAAATAAAGTTGCCTTTTCCCTCCTTTCTGCTGAACCTGGCAGGTGTGAGAGTGTCTTTATTGTGTCTTCCCAAACACATGCCTGTGTTTTGGAAGAGCTGCTTGCCAAGGGCCCGGCACGGGGAGCGGTCTCTGCCTGGTGGAGGAAGACACCACAAGCTGCAGTCACACAGGACAGGAGGAGCAGCAGGAGGAGAGGAAAGGGAGAGCAGAAAGCAGACACCAGAGGATGTAAAGACATCAAGTGTCACATGGCTGCTGGACGGGGACTGGAAGGATTTTGCGTGGGTTGAGAACAGAATTGAGTCCTTAGAGCTGTGCAGAGCCTTTCTCCCTTACTGAGCTCCCCACGGGTGCCCAGTGCTCATGGACAGGCAGGAGCATGGGGACAGTGATTTGGAGGGATGGCTTGGAGCCCAGTTAAGAACCCTCATTTGTTTAATATTGTCTGGAAAGAGAGAACCACCACCCCTTTTCCCTCCTCCCTCCTGGGGAACAGACCTCATTCTCCCTGTCCTGGGGAACCTGGGCATCCAGAGGGCTCTGAAATCCCCTCTGCACTCAGCTGCTTTGTGGTGCATGGCACTGAGCAGTGGTTAAAAACCTCAAGGATGATGAGGAAAGTGCCTGTAACCATGGCAATCCTCTGCAGCCACCTCCTTCCCCCTGCAGCCCTGGCCAGAGGACCTGGAGCCACCCCTTGCCCCGCAGCCAGCAGGAATTGGCCCTGACACCTGCATTGTCCAGGGATAAAGGATACTCCCAACCTGAAGGAAACAACCTCTGATAACTTGGAGCTGGTCACCACCTCCTGCATCACCAGCCAGGTGCTGACATCTCCCAGGGGTTAAGGACAAGTGTGACATAAGAGGACCTGCACAAAGGCCCTTCTGCTCGAGCTGTGAGACAAGCCTTGCCCTGTCCCTGGGAGCATCGCCTGTCTCTGCGGCCTCTGCCCTTCCTTCAGGCCCTCGGGAGACTTCAGGCCACGTCTTCCAGTGAAACCAGTGAAAGTTACAGCATTTGGCTGCTGAGGAGCTGGTGGCTTGGCCTTCAGTGAGGATGAAGCTGTTCCCACCTCAGCACCACCTTCCTGCACAGCCCCGTTAGCAAGGCCGGCTCACAGAGTGCTAGGGATTAATGAGACAGGTGATTAAACACAGTTCTGATTACATCCAGTCCCGGGAGGATGGATGTGGAACTGCCCTGCTGTGAATTAAGTAATAAAGTGGGAAAAAGTAGAAAAAATAGCAGGGAAGTGGTTCTATGTCATTAACAGCCTCGTGTGTGACAGTGCCTGCACCTCTGCCCGGTGCAGGTGTGATTGCAGTGTGATTTTGGGACCCTGGGCACACCTGGCCCTCAGCCAGAGCCAGGTGCTCGTGCAAGGACCAGCAACACGTTCAGGAGGGAGAAGCAGGGAAAAACTTGGCTGTGCACTGACCTACTGCCACTTCCTCGTGCTGATATTCTGAACACAAATCCCATCGGTGCCACAGCTTCACCCCCAGCACCTCCTCTGAGCACTGCAGCTGATCCCTGGGGGATGGTGCCACAGGTACCTTGTGGAGCAGAGCTGCAGCACATTTTTGGGACAGGCAGACCCCCACAGCATCTCCATACATTTGCAGAAGCTATCAAAAATCCTGTGGAAGTCTGAAAGTAAGGAAGCTGGGAAGGGCAATAGCAAACCCCTTCCAGTGAAAGCACTTAAAATCCACGGCTCTCAAAGGGCAGTGGCAGCCAGCACCATTATCCCCTCCTCCCAGATGGGAAAATGGAGGAATTTATTTGCCTCGTGGAACTCAGAAGTGCTGGGAATGCAGCAAGATCCCAGCCTGGGGAAATCTCAGCCCTCGGACCACAAAGGAGTCCTCAGATGTCAGCACCAAAGGCTGTAAAACCCGAGCCCCGCTGCCCAGCTGGCTGCTGCAGCCGGGCAATTTCTCACTGCTGGCAGGTCTGACCAGCACTTGGCACTGCCCAGCCCACGCCCTCTGCTTCTCTTCCCTCCCCAGGATAAAAGCTCCCCCCGAGCACCACTGAGATCGCTGGGAGCAGGTAACTCCGAGCCATCCCTCTGCCCGCGGGCAGGACAGAGCACAGCACAGCCCCCTCCATGCAGGGCATCCAAACACCTGCCTCTGTGCTCTCCAAAACCTCCTGGCTGCATGGAGCTGCCCCTCGTGCTGGCCACGAAAAGGCTGAGTCCTGGTTGCACAGCCCCCGGAGTTCAAATTCCCACTTTTTGCCTGGTGCTGGGGCACTCTATCCACAGCCTCCTCCTGCTGCCAGCTCTGCCGCAGGTACAGGGGAGCACTCAGCCCGCTCAGGAGCAGAGCAGCCTGCTGGTAAACTCAATATTGCTGGAGGTTTGCTCCGAGTTCATGCCCCAGGTTGCAGTTAGATGGAGTGAGGCAGTCCCAAGTGCTTCTGATGGATATAAAAAGGATATGCAATCAGACGTGCACTTAAGCAAGTACATTACCAAGTTAAATGACTACAGTTTTACTAAGCTAATTAAAAATGGAACAAAGCGATGATCAGATTAAGGTCATAATTAATAACTCTATAGGTTCAAATTAGCCAGTCACCCAATAAATTCTCCATGTAATCAGAGGGAGCCGCAGCTGATAACTTGAGGGAACTCGTGTCCTGCTCAGAGGTCTTCAGGAGGCCAGAGCTGCCTTGTGAGCAGTGACCTCAGCTCACCGAGGTGCTGTGCTCACCCTGCTGCCCACGAGACCTTTCCCTACAGCCTCAGTGTCTGTTCCAGGCTGCCTCCTTCAGGGAAGCCAGTGGTCTCAGGATGGGTGAGAGCCCCTTGGTCCTCACCCCCCGAGCAATCAGGGCAAGAGCCCCCACCCACCAGCAGAGTGGTTTATCTCTGGTTTTTAGCAGGGATGGAAGAGCCCAGCACTGGGTCTGTGCTATGTGAATACACTCGGTGGTTTAAGACCCTCTTTTTTTGGGTGCTCTCCAAGTGGTTGAGCTCCAATGTCCCCCCATAGGCTGATGCCAAGCCCGTGGGTACCCACTTGGTGGGGACAGAGGAGGGCCCAGCACCTCCCCTGAGCTGCCCCAGCTCCTCAGAAATGCCCAATGTTCTGCTCTCCACACTGGGATCTGGACTCTTTCCACCCTCAATGCCCAGGATTTGGCCAAGTTAATGTTTTCAGAGGGGTGTTTGTCTTCCTGTTGCTCAGAGCCTGGAACAGCTGTAAGAGCAGGAGAGTTTGCCAATTACATGAACCTATTGTTAATTATCTTAATTCTGAGTACGCTGCCAGGTGACATCTCCACTGGAGGCTTGTGCTGCAGCACTCAGGTCCCGAATTTCTGGGGTCTGCACATGGAGACCCACCCAGACCCTTCTGGGGCTCACAAGCAGTGGGGAACAAGCCCCGAGAGGTGCAGGAGGGCTCCATCACCCAAAGGACTTCCAAAAACAGGAGGGAAAGAGGCAGGAGATGGGGATGCTGAGGGTGCTGGGGACACCGTGGTGCCAGGACTCCCCGGAGCTGAGCCGGGGGATGCACGCAGCACCCCGGGGGATTTCTGGTGGATTCGGGGGAAATTGGAGAGGTCCCCTCTGGTTCTCCTCCACCCGCAGCCCTGGGGCAGCCCCGGCTGGTTCCCTCCCCTCCCAGAGTGTTTCACAGCCTGGAGCTGCTGTTTACAAAAAGCAAATGTTTTACCGTTGGCTAATCCGCCTTGTTTGCAAAAGCCCTGAAGGCGCATTTTAATTGCAAGTAAATGATTCTTAACGATATAAATCAGAGCCAGGGAGCGTTTGTGATATCTTGCACTGTAACCAGGAGTCAAGAAATGAATTAGTCTCAAATTGAAAAGGGGAAGGTTTCCATCTGAAATTGGGCAAATACGAGGCTTCATCAAGGGAAGATAATCACTTGGCGGGATAATAATGAGGCTTCAGCTTATCAGTTTTGCATGGAGAATCCTTAATACGCCTGTGGCGTGTTTTGCTGCCTTGAGCGGAGTGAGAGACAACTCAATAAGAAAGGTAATGGAGAGAGAAGAGCTGCAGCTCTTCTCAGACCCACCTGGCTTCAGAGGAAAAAGCCGGGGAAATGGGAACAACTCACACAGATGGCAAAGTGTCTGCCTGGGGAGCAAGGCTGTGCTTTGCTGGGTCCCCCTGTCGCTCTGCCAGCATGTCCCGTGTCTCATCCCCAAACAGGGCACCCATCCTGCTCCCCACCACCACCCTGCCCAAGCTCCCAGCCTGCCTGCCTGGCATCAGCCAGAATTTTTCTGTTGGTCCCAGTTCCAACTGGATTAGCCCCAGATTGTGGCTGTACAAAAGCCAGGGGCCACGGGACAGCCGAGGTCTGGCGTGTCTGGAGTGCTGCTCCCTGTCCCACTCCTCTCTGGGAGGTTCCCCAAGTGCAGGGGATGGGCTCACACTTGCACTCAGCATCCCCTCCCTCCCTTTGCCAGTGAGGAGCCTCAGACAGGACAGCACAAGGCTCCTTGGGAAGCAGCTGGGATGGTCCCAAGGGGAATGAGGGTCCCCCAAAGGGGACAGTGATCCCCAAAGGGGACAGTGATCCCCAAAATGGGACAGTGATCCCCAAAGGTGACAGTGATCCCCCAAAGGGGACAGTGATTCCCAAAAGGGGACAGTGATCCCCCAAAGGGGACAGTGATCTCCAAAGGGGACAGTGATCCCCAAAGGGGACAATGATCCCCCAAAGATGACAATGATCCCCAAAGGGGACAGTGATCCCCAAGGCCACGCTGGCCCAGAGGCTGGCGGGGAGCACGGAGCACTGGGATCTGCAGTGGGATCTGCAGTGGGATCTGCAGTGGGATCTGCAGTGGGATCTGCAGTGGGATCTGCAGGGGGATCTGCAGTGGGATCTGCAGGGGGATCTGCAGGGGGATCGCTGTCTCAGCAGAGCCCCCAGACCTGCTGGCCAAAGGGCTCATGTGTGCCCTTGCTGTGCCCAAACGGCCCCCGGGAACGAGTGACCAATTAGCAGAGGGCTGTAATTGCTGTCCCTGGGGTCTCGGGCTGTCGGGAGGATAAAGCTGGCTCGGAGGGCCCGGTGCCAGGCCAGGCTCTGGGTTTGCGGTGCCAGCGCTGAGCCGAGCCCAGCACAAACACCCCTGCCCTGGAGCATCCCCCCGGGCCGGGCTGGGGCTCCTGACCCCGGGAAGGGCCTGGGGAGCTGCAGCTGCCGCCGAGCAAAGCCGGGGTTCATCACCAACCCTTTCAAAAGCAGAGCTTAAAAATATCCCCGCTGGCAGGGGCTGGCTCAGCTGCGCGGCTGGGGCTCATCTCCCTCTCGGGATATAAATAGGCAGCACTGAATGGCAGCGCTGGCCCGGCGCTTTCCAGGCTGCTGCACAGGAGGGGACGTGGCGAGAGCCCCGGGGGTGGCTGGGGACGCTGGAGGAGCAGCCTGGCCCTGTCCCACCCAGCTGGGCTGGGCCTTCAGGTGTCACAGCAGGAGCTGCTTCCAGCTCGGAGCAAAATGCAGCCGGGAGAGCAGCCAGGGAGTGAATGAGTGGTGCAGTTTTGGGAGGAGGATGGAGGAGGAGAACCTTGCTGGCTGGGTCTGCAAACCCCTCCTGGCTCTCTGGGACATGCTCTGGGGACAGTGCTGGCAATGGGAGCTGCTTCTGAACAAGCCTGGCTTTCCTTTCACAAGGTTTCACAGTCTTTTAGGGGATATGGGTGATTTTGTAACGAATTTTGTGGCAAAATTCTAAATCTGCCATTTGTAAAAGAGGAGCCTCCTGCATTATGGTCCTTTGGTGGCACTGGATGAAGATGCTCCCACACCACGTGTCCTACAGCAAACTCTGATATCAGAGCAGGAGGAGTACCCAGGAGAGAAGGAAATAAATGCTGAAACAAAAGGAAAAAAACACTTTTCCTTTTTTGGCTTCTAATAAGAGCCTGGTATTTAATAATGAAGGAGAGTCAGATGCCCAGATATGCCCTTATTAAATGAAAGGTGCAAATGTCTTTGCTTAATCCACAGTGCAGCTCTCAGACTAAACACAGGGCAGAAGATCTTAACACCTCTTCTAAACAAGTGGATGCTCTCGTTATTCTCCAGTGCAGCTGCAGCTTCTCTGTTCAGGAAGCTCCTCAACTGCTTCACCACGATCTCCCCCAGACTAATCCCTCTGTCCTGCCAGGCATTCGTCACTGCCCTCCACATTTCTAGAAGAAGATCCATTACGCAAAGGGAAGTGGAGGAACAGCCCACGTGAAGCCCGTCCTGTCGTGCCCTTGGAAGCAAATTATTCCCAGTGCCACCACGAGAGGCCACGGAATAACCCGGGGTGCCCAGCGGGCTGAGCGGAGCAGGAGGAGAAATTCATGCCCAAAGGCAAGGTGAAGAGTTTCTCGGTTGTAAATGATATTTTTAAATTGGCAACGAAGCCTCTTCTGGGAAAGGGTTGGGAAAATCTGCTGCGAAGTGAGAAACCCCTCTCAGCTCCATCACTGCTGATCCAGGGGGGCTTGGCTGCAGAGAGCCCCAGCGATGGCCGTGGTGGCACAGGGGCTGTGCTGGAGGCTGGTGCTGCAGCTGGGGGTCTGTGTTGGTAGAGGACACAAAAAAGGAAACTCTGACACCTGCTAGGTTTAGCAGAAAGAGGAAAAAAAGAGGACTTTATTTACATTTCTCGTTCTTTATAGGATTCTCAACTCCCCAAGGGCTTGGAGGACATGTCACTTCCTCCTCAATCCCACTGGCGAAAAAGGATGCTCCTCAAATTTTTCCTTATCACAAAAGGAATGAAAAACAGAAAAGATGGTTAAATAAACATTGGCCATTATTTACATGAAACTGTGAAAATTCTCTGACTCCAAGGTTATAACAGAAGGCTTAGCAAAAAACAGGACAACAGGGGTCCCCTTCCCCTGCTGTCCCTCCAGGTCAGTGTCCCTGGCTGTGTCCCTTACAGAGGTTGGGGACAGCTCCAGGGGACAGAGCTGATCTCTGCAGCCCTCAGGACCCCCACTGCTGCAGGAGGCCTGGATGTTTGATCTTGCTCAGTCTCCTAATCCTTTCCACCAGCAGCAGAAATCTGCTCCGTGTCCTCCTCGATTTAATCCAGAGGAGAGGAGCATTTAATTGCCTGTGTTTCCTCCACTGGAATGGTCTCTCCTTCCAGCATCTCTGCCACAGGAAAGGGGATGCTCCAAGCCCACCGCCTGCCTCAGTGGCCAAGGAGTTGTCATGAGCACTTGCAACCACCCCTGTCATGCTGGCCGTGTTACTTACACCCTTTAAAAAGTCTTTTTCTGTGGAAAATGATCATCTCACAACCACGACAATAAGGGAAAGCTCAGTTTTGGGCGTCCCTGCTAGAGAGGGCAGAATCAGTGCCCAGACTGGGAAAGGCTCTCTCAAGGTGCTGCACTGGGAAGGGCCACGAGCCCCGCCAAGGGCAGAGATGGCCTTTGCCCCTGTCCCCAAGCCAAAAAAAGCTGTGGCTCAGTTCGATTCCATGAGTCATCCCCAGCATGAGTCACTGCTGCTCCCTGGGCTATCATTTTGTTGGGAATGGGCTCCTGCTGGCTCCCCTGCAGCAGACAGGGCACGGTGGGAGCCGGGGCAGAGCAGGAGGGGACACTGCAGCCACCCACCCCTCTGGAGAGGACACCTCTCCTCCCAGCTCAGCACCCGGCCAAAATCAGCCCTGCCCGAGCCACTCTCCTTAGAATCTCCAGCTGCTCTTGGGGAACTGGAAATGGTGGTGACACTCCCCTGGTAAGCAGATTATCTCTGCTCGGCGCTGGGCTCCCTGCCCGCACACAATCGGTTTCTAATCGCATCCTTTTCACCAGTTAACTTGGGGGTTTCTCAGCCTGAGCCCTCGCCCTTATCAGATCTCAGCCTTGCTGGGCCCATGAGCATCTCTTTCGCTTCCCAGGCTCCCTGGAAGATCTCTGCCACTTATTTGAAATGTGCTGAAAGGATGCCAGGCTTGCTGAAAGCGCCTCTCCTGGAAATCCCCGCAGCTCGGCGAGATGCTCCCAGCTCAGGGCACGGGCTGGAGTGAGCAGCACTGAGGAGCCTCGTGCCCACCGTGCCACGGCCCCAGGGGCATCCAGCCCAGCAAAACCTGCTCCTGGGGGATGCAGGGTCCCCACGGAGGTTCAGGGATTGATGGAGCTGCTGCAGGGGGCAGTGAGAGAGGAGAAAGCTGCTCCTGCAGCCCAGGCTGCTCTGCACGGTCCCCATGTGCACACCCACCACACCCACCCTGTGCCAGGCCCAGAGCTACCGTTCTCTTTGCTGTGCCCCAAGTGATGCTCTCGGTGCCCTCAGTGACAGGGTGATGCCCTGGGTGATGCTGCCTGGCCCCAGGTCCTCAGCAGGGTGAGGTGAGGCCCTGTTTCATGGGTGACCAGAGCAGGAGTCATGAGGAGGAGGAGCTGCACCTCAGCCCTGGGCTGCAAACCTCCTCCAGCCCAGGGTCACAGTGATGCCACCAGCCCCACATCATCCCCGAGCTGCAAACCTCCTCCAGCCCAGGGTCACACTGATGCCACCAGCCCCACATCATCCCTGGGCTGCAAACCCCCTCCAGCCCAGGGTCACAGTGATGCCACCAGCCACGTGTCACCCCCGGGAGAGCCTTGTCCACTGCAGCCCTGGCAGAGCTGCAATTCATTTTGCTGGCTCAGCAAGATACCACTGGCTCCCAGGACTGCATCTTCCCTCAGTGGGGTGAAAGTGAGCCCAGAGCCCAGCAAGCAGGTCCAGCAAGAGCTGGAGCTCTGCTTTGCACAGCCGGAGCCTCTGGAAGTGCCGCATCCTCAGGCGGCTCCAACGCTGTAGGGAACGGGCGGCTGTGCCCACCCTGCCTCAACAGCTCACACGTGAAACGGAGATGAAAAGACCTTGGAACGTGGCCAGGGAGCTGGGGAAATAGATGTGCTGTTTGAGAAGCACCTCAGAGAGCAATGCTGAGTGCCACGGGGCAGCCCGGGTGGAATCAATGCCCTCGGCTCCGCTGAGCAGTGCAGATCTGGGTTGGGAGGGATGCTCCCTGCCCTGCATCCGTCACCTGGGGCCGGTTCCAGTGGCATTCGGGCAGAGCAGCGTGCAGGAGAGGCTGGATCTCACCTCACCTGGGCGTTTTTTAGCTTGGCTGTGTTTGTCTCGGTGACCTGAAGGAATCCCTCCAGGCAGGAGAGCACATGGCTTCAGTGGTCTCCCTGGGGGCATCCTCACAGCCGAGCCCAGGGCTGGATGCTCTCAAGATGTTTCCTCTGCTGCTGGTGCCAGCCACACTGGGATGCAAGGGTTAACCAAACCCTGCTCAGTTTATTATCTTAACTCAAAATAAGCTTTTTCACAGAAAGCAGCTGGGTGTGTGGAGCGAAACTCATCACTCCAGGGATGCTCAGTGCTGCTGAAGCCCATTTCAGGAGTAAATACGTGTTTTTAATGTATTTCTTTTTATGAAGCAGAGAAGTGACATGGCTGGATGGTGGAGAACCTACCTGAGCTAATGGCCCAGCTGGAGCTCTTCCAAGCAGCCTGTTTAAGGAAATGGATAGTTTGGGGCTTAGCTCAGGCTTTAAATGCTTTTAACTCGATCTGTGCTATTTTCCTGCTCTCCCTGTCCCTGCCATGGTGAAGGAGATGGGTTTTGCTGGGCTGGCTCGTGCCTGGGTGGGAGAAGTCCAGCAGATGCTGAAGTGGGCATGGCAGAGGGCTCTCTCCTCTGAGCCGTGTGTGATGCACGGCGCTGGAAAAGCCCCCAGCTCCTGGCCCGTGTTTGTCCCCACAGAAATGACTGTCCCTGCCAGTCCAGACCAGCTTGTCACCCTCTGTGGGGGCCAGCTCTGGCACAGGCTGCTTGGAGTGGGACTTTGGGCTCTACAAGAGCTTGTGAGACTCTGCTGTGGCTTCCCCCCAGCCCTGTGCCTGGCCCGAGGGAGGAGCAGCACTGCCAGTGACCCAGAGTGGGAATTGGCCTTTTCATTCGGGTACTGCCTCAGCCAGGTCAGGCCGAGAGCTGGGAGAGGCTCTGCCAGCTCTGACACACCCTGGGAGGATATTCAAAAGCCAGCAGCTCCTGTTGGAGCTGGAGAAGCTCCTTCTCTCCCAGCTGGAGAAAAGCCTCTCACCATCAGCCCAGACACCCGACCCCAGGCTCCACGCTGCCATTCCCTCTCCTCTGATCCTGCCCAGACCTCCTGCCCCCTGCGATGTCTCCTTGTTCCCTGAGCAGCCCAGGGCAGCTCCTTTCTTGAGCACTTGAGTGGAGCCGACAGCTCTGAGTCAGCAGAGCTCTGCCCCCGTGCTGGCCCTGGGGGCACAGAGCATGGGCCAGAAACGTGCCTGAGCTTTTCCAGAGACTGCTGGACATTTGGTTGGAGAAATCATCTCTCCAAACATCATGGAAAGGGTGAACTTCAGAGCTGTGCTTACACATGGGGCCGAAATCTGAACGTAGACCTGTATGAACGAGAGCAAGGTGTAGTTTGATGGGCAGAGCCTCCCTCAGCAGTGCCCAGGGGATTCCTGGATGGAGCTGGCTGCACGTGGCGGGAGCAGCCACCCACCCCAGCCATGGAGAAGAGCCCTGTGCAGGCACCAGGGTCAGCAGTGCTTGGTGTGTCCTGGGAGGTGGCTTTGGGTGACACCACAATGAACTCTGAGCCTCAGCGCTGATCTGATCACAGAGATGGGAGATGAAGGTGCTGCCTTGGAGAAAGCAGCTCTTCTGCCGAATTCCCCTGCAGGGCAGTGTCCAAACAGCTTCACAACCTTTTCAGCCCCATGACAGGCTTGAAAATAAAATTCCAGTAATGGATTTAGGGGCGCGTGCCTTTGTCTGGCGGGAGGGTGAAGCAGAGCTGTGCTGGGATCAGCTCCCTGACTCATGCTCTGATGTGGCTTCCAACTAGCTCCGGCTCAGATCGGCTGCTCCTGCTGTGCTGGGAATGAAAGAGCCGGGATGAAAGGCACTGGCCACGTGCCAGGTGGGCTGGGGACACAGGGGGAGCTCCCCAGGACCCTCAGGGAGGCCTGGCCAGTGGCTGTTCCCCCTTCCCCTTGGTATGAGCTGTGCATGTTCTCCACTAGTCCACAGACTAGCTCAGAAACTCACCAAAAACCAGAGTATTTTATATCAGAGAATCATAGACTGGTTTGGGTTGGAAGGGAACTTTGAGATCATCTCATTCCACCCCTGCCATGGCAGGGACAGCTCCCACTGTCCCAGGCTGCTCCAAGCCCTGTCCAGCCTGGCCTTGGGCACTGCCTGGGATCCAGGGGCAGCCACAGCTGCTCTGGGCACCCTGTGCCAGGGCCTGCCCACCCTCACAGAGAGGAACTAGAGATGGATATGTATTTCTATATAATTGATATATTTCTATATAAGTGTGTAATGATCAACATATCTATCTATACATTTCTATACGAAAAAGAAAGATCATATTTCTATATATAATCTATATAGAGAGGAAAATCCTGTTGCTTGCCACGGTGTGCCCTCAAGCCTCACCACCCCTGCAGCAGCAGCTGCAGCTCCAGGGACACACACGGGCTGTGCCCCTCCTGCTGCCCATCCTGAGCC
>VYXC01012594.1:0-11281 GCA_013397175.1 Platysteira castanea | reverse complement strand
GCCCGGGGCCGCTGCTGAGCTCCCATCCGTGGCACACGCGGGAATTCACCGGGAATCGCTTGTGAATGCGAGCAGAGCTTTGTGATTACTGAGCTACAGCGCGGCACACGCTGCTGGCACCTTACAGGGCCCGGGATAAATACAAGAGACGGCTCTTGGGATGCATGAGGGGGCTGTTCATGAGCTGAGGGTTTGTCCCGCGGGCTCCCAGGCTGTGCTGGGCTCTGTGCTCTTCGTGTGTGAACTCAACATCAGCTGAAATTGCTGATTTGGGGCCGGGGTGCTGAATTCCTGCCTGGCACTGGGTGCTTGCTCCTTTTTCCCTGCACTCCAGGCAGCCCCTTTGCCAGAGCTGCACCTCCCCTCTCCTCCAGTCTCTCAGGAAGCTGTGACCCGGTGATGGGGACACCATCGCAGCCCTTCCCAACACTCATGGGGTGCCCTGGTGCCACCAGCCCCCACGGCCAGCAGCGATGCTCAGTGCAGGCAGCAACACTCGCAATAACCCTGCCAAGGGGCACTGGTTTGTTGTTATTATTCCTGCAGGCACCTCAGGACCCTGCAGGGTGCTTACCTGAACCAGCTGTGAGGGGGACAAGCCCGGCTGGATGTACAGGAAGGGTCACTGAGGAAAAGTCCTGCTGGGTCCCCTCTGGCCAGGGTCACCAGATGGTGACAACCCCAAGCCAAGCCCTCGGTGCACACACAGGAGCCGAGCTGGCCCTGGAGCAATCCCTGCCTTAACGGGCAGAGAGGGGCAGCTGCTCTGCTCCAGAGGCTGGGCCAGAGCCAAGGCTCCTTCCCAGCACCCAAACAGAGATGCTGCCCCTCAGGTCCTGCCTCTGGCTCCTTCCCACCTGCAGCAGTGGGCGATGGAAGCTCCTTGGTCCTGCCTGATCAAAGCCTGAGCCATGCTCTGATGGGCAGTGGAGCAAACTCACAGACCCCAGGCTTCACTCAGCCAAAATATACAAGTGCTGCTGCTCAAATGCATTGGGGATGCTCCAGGTCCCTGCTGGAGATCAGGTTCGAGGGGGTTATTTAAGAGAAAAATCCGTGTTTTGCTGGTGAAGGCAGAAAGACTGATTTTTGTCTCTTCTCCATAAATCTAAGTTCCACTTGCTCCCAAGTTGACCCAGTAATTGTAATTCTAAATTAAATGTAAATGTATTGGCTGCTGGTAAAGGTCATTCCACAGAAAATGGCTATGTTTGCCTCTTCTTCAGATGCATGAATACTAAACATGTATAATTCACAGGATCATTAGCAGATAAAGACATTTCCCACCTCTGCTCCCTAATCCTCACACAAACCCATTTTATACGTCAGTGGGCAAAAGGAAAACTGTTCACTCTTATTTAATGCTTATAGATCGGGCTGTCTGCTGTGAAAAAATGCAAGTGCTCAGCATCCACCGGGATCCAGCCCTCTGGAAACGAGATCCATGTCTCAGAGGAGGCAGAATGACCACAGGATGTCCTCTAGGGCTCCGTGCAGTTGGGGCTCTGCTCTGCCAGATCATCACCCTGGCTTGACAGGGTGGACTTGGGTCAAGGTCTGTGAAACCTCCTCCAAAGCTTCTCTCAGGGGAATTAGGGAATGCAGGTCTAATGAGAACGCAGGCAGAAGGCACTGATGATCTGTGGAGCTCCTTGGGGTGAGCTGGGTCACGTCGTGCCTGCTCAGGGAGCTCCTAAAACTGGGCAGTAACGAGCAGGAGGAGCAGAGCTTCAAAGCTGATGAGGACTTTTCCACCACCAAGTGCTGAGGAAAGAAAACCACAGGGTCCAGCAGGAATCGTCCCTTGGCGAGGGGAGGAGGTGGCCAGGCAGTTTCCCTGCCCAGACTGAGGCAGTAACTCACAGCATGCTCGGGTCACTGAGCCTCTTGTTGTCTGAGAACGTCCCAATCTCCTCGGCAGTGCCCCAGGAGATCAGGCAATAACCCGGGACACAGGGCTGGGATGATCCCCCAGGTTTGAGGGTTTGGGTTTCAGTGGGGCCCCCACCCGTGGGCAGAGGGCCGGGGGCAGGTGGGCACACAGGGAGCAGCAGGGTTTAGTGCCCCGGAGGCTCTCCCTGAGCCCTTGCTGCTCACCCCGGCGTGGCTGTGCCTGTCCCAAGGGCCATGCAGGTCCTTCCCCTGTGCCCTGAGGAAAAGCCAAGTCTTGGTGGGTCCCAAGGTGACCGAGGTGCCCCGGGTGCTGCTGAGAGGGGTGAGGAGCCTGCTGTGATGAGGGAGGGTTCCCTGGTGCAGCCACAGCGCAGGCGGTGCCGTNCCTTGGTGGGTCCCAAGGTGACCGAGGTGCCCCTGGGTGCTGCTGAGAGGGGTGAGGAGCCTGCTGTGATGAGGGAGGGTTCCCTGGTGCAGCCACAGCGCAGGCGGTGCCATTCCTGCCCAGGGAGCTGCTCTGCCTGCCCTGGAAGCATCTCCCCAAATATTCAGGGAGGCTGGCAGGACCTGGGCACAGCTCCCAGGGCCTGGGCTGCTCCGTGCCTGCCGTCCTTGAGCTGGCTGGGAGGTTTGCAGCAGGGAGGGAGCTGGCAGGCCCTTCCTGGAAGGTGCTCATTCATGCACTGACATGTTTATTTGCATACAGGCATTTTAGGCTTTTTGTTGTTGGCTGACTTATTGTACGAGTTCTCAAAGCTGTGATATTGAATTATAAATTGAGACAGTGTATCCATGAAAGATTGCTCTTTGACTATAGGCAGCACTATCAAATATGACAGTCACAATAAATGCATGCTTTAAAGCCAAGCTAAATATGCTCTGCAATCCAAGATGTGCAAATCAAGCAAGTAGAAAAATAACCATAATATTTTTTTTTTCACAAACAAATCCCAAACCTTGGGTGATGATTTTGTTTAGCTTTATGTCTTGGCTCCTTGGCAAAATACTCAGGCAGCAGATAATGAAATGACCTACTTTTGCTGTCTTTGTTCATGACAACACATAAATTAAGAATTATGCCCTTTCAAATTAAACTTATCGTTTTCGCAGAAATTAGAGCGTAATTCCTGCAGCAGGTTGGAGGTGAGGGAGGGGGAGGTGGTTCAGCTTCTGCGGGATCCCCCCGGGCTGTGCCCGCTCCCAGGAGCAGGTGCTGAGCATCCCAGCGGTGCCGGGCTGGTCCCCACGGCCAGCGGGGTCCTCTCCTGTCTCGCTGCTCTGGCTCACTGGAGCTCACCCCGGAGGCTGGAGGCCGAGCAGTGCCACTCAGCTGATGATTTAACCAGCGCCTCGGGTTTAACCCAAACGCTGCCTTGCGAGCTGCCCCAGCCGGTGTCGATGGGGGCGAGCGCCCAGGGATCCCCCCCTCTGCAGGGGAATTGTTTTGCGATGCGCGGGTGCTGCAGTTCTGCGGCTGGGTGACAGCAAAGTGATGTTTGCCTTGATTGAATTTCAGACGGGGCGCGGGGGCTGCGGTGCTCCTTTGGGGTGGGGGTCCGGGCTCCCCGCGGGGCCGGAGGCGGTGCCGAGGGACAGGGACATCATTTGCTCAAGCGAGCGGGGAGTGTCTGGCTGTCAGTGCCTCCGGATCGGATGGCTGGGTCAGAGCAAGGTTGTTCAATCCGGCTGTGTAATTTCCTGAGGACGCCGGAGGCAGGAAGGAGGATGGAGCGTGCCCGCGGGTGATGCTGGCCGGCCCCCGGTGGGCTGCGGAGCTGGGGGAACTTCTGTCCTCCCCGAACACCTCGGATGGATTTAATAGTCTACAGAACCCGTTACGAAACCCAACGATGTATTTCCACAAACGAGAGGCTAAATACAGCACTCGGAGCTCTCCGAGCCCGCAGGAGCGGGGCTGGGGGCACGGCAGGGTCCCTGTCCCAGCCCTGCTCCCCTCCACGAGCCCACCCGGGCCCCCGGCAGGGTCCCTGTCCCAGCCCTGCTCCCCTCCACGGGCCCACCCGGGCCCCCGGCAGGGTCCCTGTCCCAGCCCTGCTCCCCTCCACGAGCCCCTCCAGGCCCCCTTCCCAAAGGTGCTCACTGGGATCCCGAGGTGACAGCGCTGCCCGCTCTCCGTCCCTGGCAGAGACCGGCGGGGTCCGGGGGCTGGCTGTAGGGGCTGGGCGTAGGAGATAAGAGGGGCACCTTAAACTCACCCCCGAGCCCCTGCAGCCCCCCAGCTCCACGTGCAGCCGTGTGTCTCCCACAGAAGCTGCCTCCCAGATTGCCCCTGGCAGGGTTGTGCCGGGCTCCCTGCCCTGGCAGAGCTCCCCTGCAAGCTGTGAGGATGCTGCTGGCTTGCACCGAGATCTGGATCTGGCCCTGAAGGGGGTTGTGCCTCAGATCCGGGGGCACCGGTGCAGCAGGAGCCTGAGAGGTGCTCACACGGCCTCTCCTGGTGCTCTCATTCCCAGCCAGCTGCGGGTGAATTCTCAGAGCTCCCAACTCCAGCTGAAGGATCTGAGGATGAGAGGGTGATGGGCTGGTTTGAGGATCAGGGGGTGGTGGGCTGATNATTTGGGGACCAGAGGGTGATCAGAGGGTGATGGGCTGATTTGGAGATCAGAGGGTGATCAGAGGGTGATGGGCTGATTTGGGGATCAGAGGGTGATGGGCTGATTTGGGGACCAGAGGGTGATCAGAGGGTGATGGGCTGATTTGGAGATCAGAGGGTGATCAGAGGGTGATGGGCTGATTTGGGGATCAGAGGGTGATGGGCCGTGCTGCCCAAGCCCTCTGTGAGCAGGGGGTCAGTGGTGCTGAGGAGCAGAAGAAGGCTCACCTCAGGCCCCAAACCACACAGGATCCTGTGGTGATTCCCAGCTGTGTCCGTGCTGAGGGGCTGAATTCACCGCAGGTGTTTGGGGGTGCCGTGCCTGGCTCAGCCTGGTTCAGGCTCTTGTGCCAAGTGGGCAGGTGGGGGCTTCATTCTGCTGGAGCAGGGGAGCAGAGCAGCCCCTGGGGTGCTGCACCCCAGGCACGGGTGGGTGAGCAGGGCTGGCAGCGGTGACCCCACTTGGGGACACCTTCTGTCACCTCCTCAGCACTTTGCATCGATCCTCTCGCTGCTGCCCGAGCTTCCCGGGCTGTCCCGTGGTGCTGCTCCGGGTCAGTGGCCCTGAAGGTGGTGGCTCTGCTCCCCCTCCAGGCTGCCTCCCGTCTCCTGCTGGTTTTGAGCAGGAGCACTTGTACTTCTCCCTCCCAGCCTGTTGTTCCCAGGTTCGGTGAGTAATCCCCAGTGAGCTGCGATTTCTAAAATTAAACCCTTAAGATTACAAACAAGAGGGCTGAATTAATATTCCTGCAGCGTGTGGTGTGTTAACTCCCCTGGGATGTCTCACCTGATGGCTGTGCCTCCCCTGCAGGCCTGGCCCTCCTGCCTCTGCTCCCAGTGCTGCTGTGGCCAGCAGAGCAGGATGGAGCCCGCTTGGTGCAGACCTAGACCCAGCTGAGAGTGGATGTGCGGGCCACAGCTGCTCTCCACGCTGATCTCATCTTTGAAAATACCTTATTTAGGTCAGATTTATTTTTTTTTTTCCAGGCAGATCTTCTGCCAGTCTTTGTTTAATCTGAGCTGTCTAATTGGGGCCCCCAAATTCGGCTGAACATGCTGTTAGTCTCATTGAAGAGCTGTGGCCTCATGGGTTGGGTTTTTTTCTTTTCCCTTTTTGCAGAGGATTGATTTTCCTGCCAGTGTGATTCCTCCCCACTGAAGTTCCCATCACTGCAAAGTGCAGGCTCCTCTTTGTTCTAATTATCGCTGTCTCCACACAAAGTGGAAGAGGCAAATGCTCTGCTCTATTTCAGGTGTAACTGAGATGACAGCCCTGCACAGCTGGGAAGGCTGCAGGAAGCTCCTGCTCAAAGGATCATCTTTCCTTGACCAGAACCAAAGGAGCAGCCAGTTTTTGGGAGCACCTCAGGAAAGGCCTCGTCTCCCTGGCCAGGCTGTCCTCGGTGGGGACAGCCAAGGCAGGAGCTTTCTCTCCCCCGTAGAGAAACTGGAATTTTTATCATCCCTGCAAGTGCCCCGGGGATGCTCCTTGTCCTCCCAGGACAGAGGAGCAGATGCCCCATCCCTGGTGACATTAAGGCCAGGCTGGACAGAGCTCTGGTCAGCCTGGTCTGCTGAAAGGTGTCCCTGCCCCTGGCAGGGCAGCTGGACTGGGTGACCTTTAAAGGTCCCCTCTAATCCAAACCACTCCGTGACAGGGAAAGGAGCCCTCCCATGGGCTGCTCCAGGGCTGCCCTACCCCGAGGATGGAGAGTGGTGCTCCAGGAAGGAGACCTCCTACTGCCTGTAGTTATTCCTGATTCCCCAGGAAAGCCCAGAGAGAACTGGGGCTGTTTCTCTCACCAGAGTGCCACAGTTGCTGTTTGCCAGAAGGACATCGGGCAGCAGCAGCGATGCCAGCCCAGCTGCCCTGGCTCCAGGTGAGGCACATTGCCCTGGTTTTTGCTAAGCCTTCTGTTTTTAACCTTGGAGTCAGATTCTTTCTCACAGTTTCATGTAAATAATAGCCAATGTTTACTTAACGGCATTTTCTGTTTTTCATTCCTTTTGTGATAAGAGAACTTTGATGAGCATCTTTTTTCTCCAGTGGGATTGAGAAGGAAGTGACATGTCCTCCAATCCCTTGTGGAGTTGGGACGTGTATAAGAATGTGACATATGTCAATAATAAAGGCCATTCCCTCCTTTCTGCTGAACCTGGCAGGTGTGAGAGCCTCTTTATTGTGTCTTCCCAGACACAGAGGCCCTGCTGTGCTCTCCTGGGGCTGCCCGTGCCCCAGCAGCAGAGGTGCAGCTCTGCCTCTCCCACACTCGCTCTTGGCTCTGCCCCTACATCCCACCAGCCCTACAAGTGACATTACTGGGGGGCAAACGGCCCTGGCAGCCCTGGGTGGGGCTGGTGCTGCGGGCACCCCGGGCAGCACTGCAGGCTCTGGGCAGCCCCTGCACCCCAGGAAGCTCCTCCAGGGGCTCAGCTGTTGTCCTGTTTTTGCTAAAGGCTTCTGTTGTAACCTTGGAGTCAGAAAACTTTCACACACTTTCGTGTAAACAATGGCCAATGTTTATTTAACTGTCTTTTCTGTTTTTCATTCCTTTTGTGATAAGGAAAAGTTTGATGAGCATCCTTTTTCTCCAGTGGGATTGAAGAGGAAGTGACATGTCCTCCAATCCCTTGTGGACTTGAGAAACCTATAAAGTACGAGAAATGTAAATAAAGTTTCTTTTTCCTCTTTCTGCTCAACCTAGCAGGTGTCAGAGTCTCCTTTCTTGTGTCCTCTGCCGACACACTCAGCCAGGCCCTAAAGCTGCTCCGGGTGGTGCCATCCCCATCACGCTGGCTCTCCTGGCCCGTGCTGGGCAGGGTGCACACAGGACATGGGATAAATTCCATCCCTGTCCAATTCCTGGGGATTCTTCCTCTCTGCCTGCCCCGAGCAGAGGCTGTGTGNAGGAAGTGACATGTCCTCCAATCCCTTGTGCAGTTGGGACGTGTATAAGAATGTGAGATATGTCAATAATAAAGGCCATTCCCTCCTTTCTGCTGAACCTGGCAGGTGTGAGAGCCTCTTTATTGTGTCTTCCCAGACACAGAGGCCCTGCTGTGCTCTCCTGGGGCTGCCCGTGCCCCAGCAGCAGAGGTGCAGCTCTGCCTCTCCCACACTCGCTCTTGGCTCTGCCCCTACATCCCACCAGCCCTACAAGTGACATTACTGGGGGGCAAACGGCCCTGGCAGCCCTGGGTGGGGCTGGTGCTGCGGGCACCCCGGGCAGCACTGCAGGCTCTGGGCAGCCCCTGCACCCCAGGAAGCTCCTCCAGGGGCTCAGCTGTTGTCCTGTTTTTGCTAAAGGCTTCTGTTGTAACCTTGGAGTCAGAAAACTTTCACACACTTTCGTGTAAACAATGGCCAATGTTTATTTAACTGTCTTTTCTGTTTTTCATTCCTTTTGTGATAAGGAAAAGTTTGATGAGCATCCTTTTTCTCCAGTGGGATTGAAGAGGAAGTGACATGTCCTCCAATCCCTTGTGGACTTGAGAAACCTATAAAGTACGAGAAATGTAAATAAAGTTTCTTTTTCCTCTTTCTGCTCAACCTAGCAGGTGTCAGAGTCTCCTTTCTTGTGTCCTCTGCCGACACACTCAGCCAGGCCCTAAAGCTGCTCCGGGTGGTGCCATCCCCATCACGCTGGCTCTCCTGGCCCGTGCTGGGCAGGGTGCACACAGGACATGGGATAAATTCCATCCCTGTCCAATTCCTGGGGATTCTTCCTCTCTGCCTGCCCCGAGCAGAGGCTGTGTGATCCCAAGGGAAGCGCAGCCAAACGGGGAGCAGGTCTGAGCTGAGTTTGAGCCAGGCAGCCGGGAGCAGATGAAGTTACTGAGCCCCCTGAGCTCCCTGGCATCTCTCAAGTGAAGTGCTCTCTTACTGCTAAGATTAACTGTTGATGAAAAGGCTATTTTTTGAGAAGGCTCTTGCTGGCAAAATATTTGAAAGCATTTAAAAATAGTTTGCGTGGAAACATGGGAAAGCTTAGGCTGGAAGGAGCTGTGGGGATCATCTGTTCTGCCCCCCCTGCCAAAAGCAAACCCAACCTGAGCTGCATCCAGGTTTGATTCCATACCTTATTTCTACAGTCTTTAGTGCAAATCTGAATTTCACATCTTGATGCAACCTTCAAAATCTCTGCCAAAACAGTTTAACTGAAACTTCTGCTGAAAGTAGCTGAAAAGGTTGGCATGGAAAGAAATGCTTCCGAATGAAATGTTTACTGACCTCCTCTGGATGCCTTTCGGTGATTTTAATTTTTCTGTCTGGTTTAGGGAAGGAAAATTTTGTAAGATCTTCAAATCTGGAGGTGGGAATGGGCTGTGGCTGTGCCAGCTTTGTGCTGCCCTCCCACGTGGGATGTTGGGCTGTGCTGAGCCCTTTTGGGAGCTGTGGCAGTGACTGGTTGGGGACAGTGGCACAAATGGCCACAAATCCTGCAGGTTTGTATCAGACCTGGGCTCGATTAAAAATAAATGAACCAGTTTAAACCTTCTCAGTGTGTATGGAGAGGATGGGACTTCCAAAGGCAGAGAGACCCGTGTGTGCATAGAAAGGATCTGTATTTTATTACTCTCATCTCGGTTTCTTTTCCCCCTTGTTACTAATCTCATTATGTTTAAGAGTATAAATTTAGGTTGGCACAAATCCGTATTGCTAAAATATTTTACCTTGAGTTCTTAGAAGCTCTCTCCATCTGTGAGGATAATACCAAGTATTAATTAACCAGCTAATCCTATGCAGTGCTTGCAAAACATAAAACACGACAAAGAAGCGAGTCCGAAGTGCAATTCCATTCTAATCAAAGCAAACCTGCCCTTTTGCCAGAGGAGAAGGCTTTGGGGGCTCTTTTTGCTTTGAGAACAGCCCTCAGCTTGCTTCAAGTATCTGCTCAAAGCTCCAAACCACTTTTTGAACCAGAAAGGGAGACCGAAGTGTGGCCAGGAGAGCGTGAGCACGTGGGGTATCCCAAGGGAGACCAGCAGCTGTTTCTCAGCCACGGCAGCACATCCAGCAGGCAGAGGGATGGAGCAGTGCTGGGTCCTGTGCCCTGGGCCGGGTGCTCATTTTCGCCCTCTGATACCTGCGGCAGTTTCTGGCTCCTTCTCTTGGTGTGTTGCAACCAAAACTTTGTATTTAGCAACAAACCTGCTCCCCTGTCATCTGAGGGAGTGTCTTTGTGGCCCAGAGAAGCCCCCGGGAGGAGTGGTGGGTCCCAGGTTAGGATTAGGATTCAGGTGGTGCTGGAGGAGGCTCCAGAGGGAGTGCAGTAAATATGGGCTGGGCTGTGGGTGGGTCCTGGCAGCCTCCCCAGGCCCTGCCACCAGCACTGTGCCCTCTGCCACGGCCTGAGCTCACAGGGATGAGTCCCAGCAATGTGGGGCAGGTGAATGTTATGGAGAAAATGAGGAGTTTGAGGCTGGGGATGGAGCAGGGCTGGGGAAAGGGCTCGTGAACAGGAGCTGGGATTCCGTGGCTTGGTGTGCCAGATGATTGCTTGTGCATCTGGCTGGGCATCAAGGGTATCCTGAAAAGTCAGGGGGGGTTATCCCTACATCTCATGGGTGTTTTGGAAAATCCTGCTTCTGGTGCTCACATTGTCACAGCCTCTGCAGAACCTTGGCTCCATGTGCCTCCAGACAATGCCAAGAGAAATTATTATCTCCTGATACGATCTCGAGGTGCCAGGCTTGACACGAGCAGGTTCACTGTGTTCCCACTGCGTGTTCACAGCTGCTAATCTGCTCCTCCCTGCCTCCCTCTGCTCGGAGGAGCTGGGCACGGTGCTGTGGGCACGAGCAGGGCCAGCTCTGGGGCCTGGTATCCCTCCAGCCTCAGCTCTGTTTGCTTTGCTGCAGAGGAGCCTGTGCAAAGCCTCGGGGTGCTGGGAGCGGGGTAACTGAGCTCGTGGCTGCTGCTGAGTCCCCTCTCCACACAGAGCACGTGTAGCCCAAGCCCGGAGTGGGGAGGCGGTGTGGGATGTGCAGCCCTGTCACCACACTGCAGAGTGCTGGGGATGGCGCTGGCACAGCCCTGGCACACGGATCTGCCTCCTGTTCCCACTCTGTCTTGTGTTTTCCAAAGCACTTCTGCCAAGCCATGCATTCAGAGTTTATGGGATTGCTTGGCTGGACCCTGCAAGGAGGTGAAGTCAGGAGCAAGGGTTGGACAGGGCATAGGGAGCTCATCTGTGAGGTGGTGGAGCTGGTGTCCCACAGAGGAAACGGTGCTGGAGCGAGCACAAAACCAGTGAGATTGTTCTGCATCCATCCCAATACTCCATCCTGGTAGCCAAGTTATTTTTAACACTTTTCTCATAGCAACACAGCAGTTCTGTGCATCAGGGAAGGGCCAGCAGGTTCCCTGGGATCAGGACTGGGGCAGGAGCCTGTGGGCACGAGTGTCCTTTCCCCAGCAATCCAAGGCCGGGCTGTGTGCCCTGCCCACACACATCCAGTGTCCCAGAGGAGCTGTGGAGTGTCCCCTGTGTGCACCTTCCAGGTAGCTCAGTGCCCAGTTTCACTGTGTTTAGTAGGGATTAAGGAAAGCCAACCTATTTCCATGTGGCATTTTCCACTGGGAAAACAAACTCTGGAGCTGAGCGCTGATAAACCTCCTGGGACAGCCTGTCCTGTCCGTGGGGTGGACACTTGCTCTGTGTCCACTCCTGCAGGGGAAGTCCTGGGGAAGCCGTCTGTGGCTCCAGGGTCCAGAGCCCAGCCATGGCTCAGCCAGTGCCATCCTCTGAGTCCCAGAACCCCAGACTGGCC
>VYXC01012592.1:822964-876309 GCA_013397175.1 Platysteira castanea | reverse complement strand
AGACATAAAAGAGAGGAAGATTTGTCTGACAATTATATATTGGGAAGGATCCTGCACTTGGAATAAATATAAAACTTTTTGAGCAATTTCCCCTCAATTCCCCTATTGCTGTCTGTCTGGGCTCACCAAGTATAAAGCCTCAGGTTGGGGAATACATCCTTTTCCAGTGAAGTACTTGCACATGTGTGCAGGGATACTTACAAACCAGTGGAAAACTCAAACACTATTTGAACTTTCTTAACACAGCTATTGAAATTGCAGAACCCAGCGTATGACTGTGAAAGTAACCGTGGGCTGAGATACTCCGTATTGCAAACATTTTCCTCCCTTTTTCTGATGGAGCAAGTCACAGCGGTACCACTTCCAGCGACTGATCAGGACGCCAGGAGCGGCGGACGCCCCTCGGAGCGGGACGGGGCGCTGAATAACGGGACCTTCCCCAGGCACGCTCCGCCCTCATTTCCCGCCTGCACCGGGACCCTTCACGATTTTGGGAATCGGTATTTTAGAGGTGACTCTTCACTCGTCCTTTTCCCAGCCCGTCTCCGTTTCGCAGTAGCGTGCGCGGCCCTCCGGAGGGAGCCCGTCCGCCACCGCTGCTCGCTCACCGCCTTGGAAAGTTACAGGAACCAACGCTCTGCCTACGGGAGACGGTAACACGCACCCACTCCCTTCTCCGTGCGATCCCACCACAGTACAAGCTGTGCCAGCCCTGGCTATGTCCCGAGGGCAGGCTAAGCCTTCCCACGAGAAGTGTCGCATCTCACATGGAACTGGTGACTGTAAGCAGCCTTGCTAAATTTCAGGAGATTTGCCACTCCCTGGAAGTGCAGGCAAGTTGTGTTACTTACAGAAACTACATACTTGAGAAAGATTAAAAATATTTGTGCAAAATAAACATTTTGCTTGCAGTAGGATGTACAGGGAATGTCAGTGCCACAGAACTTCAAAGACCAGATCTTTTACACAGAATCATAGAATCATTTAAGGTTGAAGACCTTTAAGATTCCTGAGTCCAACCATTAACCCAGCACTGCCAAGTGCACCACTAAACCAGGCCCCCAAGTGCCATAATACCCGTCTTCTAAATACGTCTAGGGATGGTGACATCACCACTTCCCTGGACAGCCTGTTCCAGTGCTTGAGCACCCTTTCAGTGAAGAATTTTCTCCTAATATCCTAAACCTCCACAGGCACAACTTGAGGCCATTTCCTCTTGTCCTGCTACTTGTTACTGGGAAGAAGAGAGTGATCCCCTCCTTACTATAACCTCCTTTCAGGCAGTTGTAGAGAGCAATAAGATGCCCCCAGGCTCCTTTCCCCCAGACTAAACAACCCCAGCTCCCTCAGTCACTCTTCATAAGACTTGTGCTCCAGACTGTGTATGCTGAAGACACTTTTCACATCTCAGTGTTTGAGTGACAATGATGAACACAGTCAAAGAACACCCTAAACAGCAGTATTCTTCTCAGAGCTTTCTGTTTGTAAAAACACTGTGTGAAAACAGAAGACTGCAGTGACAAGGGCCTTTTAGTTCCTACTTTATCAGACTGAGAGTCTCTCCCCTGGGATCATTTTAGTTATCTTTCTCAATTAGTTCTTTAAGTTTGTTGTGTCCTTGCAGACCAGAACTGTGTACTGTACTCAAGATAGGAGTACACTCAGATTTCCCACAGAGCAGTGAACTACCTCCTGTCTTGCCCTCAGTACTGTTCCTGATGACAGGAACAGTATATAGATGACATATTATGATGGTATTATGAACATTCCTGATATTCCTTATATCTCTGCTGCTTAGGGGGTTTTTTATTTTTTTGGTTGCTCTTGCAGTTTCAGTCAAAGATTTCAGAAAGCTGAAAACAGTAACTTCAAGATTTCATGATTTTAGACTTCCAGGTTTGACAGGTAATTCTATCTTTTGCCTAAACACTGATCTACTTCTCAAACCCTATTGTTTTACCCATCCATTTTTGTGAGGCCTTCTGGAGTTCTTTACACCAGCACAGCATTTGATTACCTGAAAGCGTTTAACATCATGCAAGTATCATTCCATGTGTGCCCCCTTTTCGGGTCATTGATAAAAATCAAAGATTGTTGCATAAAACAACCTAAGTAAGCCCAAACATTTCTGGGAGAGAGATCTGATGATCTTTCTCCACCCTAGAAAGTAACCAAAAGTACTCTGCTTCCATTCTTCAACTACATTTCCAACTCAGTATAGGACATTTACTTCAATTCCATGGCAATTTTTTTTGTCAGCTTTTAGTAAGAAAGCTGCACAAACGCTCCTCGAAAATACAAGTGTCGCAGTCCGGTATGGCCTGCACTTCCCCTGAAGACAGCTTTGGCCGTAGAAAGAATCAGGAACAATGTTTTTGGTAGACATTCATGGATGTTTTATTTCTCTGACCGCATGGCAGCCAGAAGAGACAGAGACTCAGCACATGGTACCCAGGTCAGGCACGAACTCTTTCCAACTCTCCCCCAAGACCCAGGAATCATGGGACAACCACAGTCCCCGGGGCGGGGAAAACACCGATAACCAATAATGAACAGGATAAAACCAGGGAGCTTGGGAGACCCCGTGGACCATGCTTCAGCTTCCATGCCCATCCCCCAGGGGGGCACCCCCACATACAAGTGTATCTCTGGTTTGTCTTTGTCCATGCACTTCCTGACTCACAAACATGCTGGAAGTCTGTGATTGTGTCATTATCTCCCTTCACAGAAACTGCGCTGGCCCTTTCCCAACACGTTGTGTTTATCCATCGGCCCTGTGATCATACTCTTTTATGGTATAGGCCTTTCAGTGTAAGTAGCAACAACTATCAAGGCAATGTTATCACCAGAAGATTCACTAAACTTCTTTACTGTGTCTCTTTCCTCTTTATAGCAACCTTGAGGCATTTGCATGTATGACTCTGTATGTTTTGCCTTCAAAGTCCCTCCATCTTTTTCACTCATGGATTTGAACCAAGGAAGTATTTGAAGACATACCAACTTCTAGGATATTGCAAAACTGAATAGACAAACATCCTAAATTTAGCAGTGATATCTTCCTTTAAATTAGAGCTCTAAGATATATCCCACAGGACAGGAGCAGGCAAGGAACTCAGGTAGAAAGCTGACAGGTGAAAACAGATATATAGACTTTCAAACCACCCCAGCATCCCACTGTGGGACGAAAAAGGGCTGGAAGAAAGCTGGGTCCTAGAATGACTTAGTGCAGTAGCCCTCAGCCAATCCCTATTGATTCGCTACAGTGAAATATTAAAATTGCCCAAAAAAATCCTATCATTCCAGGCAGAACAAGGCAAGTAATAGAATGGAGGGAGCAAAATCTTTTTTGTTTCAGTTTGTTTGGAGTTTTTTCCCCCAAGGAGAAGAAAATTTTTTAGCTTACCCATACTATAAAACTCAGTCCTGGATAGCAAGCTCAGTCAGGCTCATAGGAGGGTGAACTAACACAAGGAAGAAGGGAGGGACTACACAGCAGAGACCAAGAACATTTGCTTTTGATAGCAGTAAATTGAGATTTTTTTTATCAACTTCTCTTCCTATACCCATTATGTGGCTTAAGAGTACATTTTTGAGTAAATCCCCCCATACAGTCATCAACAGAGTCGGATGAAGGGACAACAGAAGCAACAAAGAGTTTGAATAGAAGCCAGTTTATGGGGGTTTTACATGAATGAGAACTACAAGTTAGATTTCTAAGATTACATGAGTTACCCAAAATCATTTAAATTAATTCTAGAATAGATTTTTTTTCCCTTCTATAAATGGCTTGGAGAAAATCAAGACAGAAGAGTGAAAACTGAAAATTTTAAGAAATAGAGGGTGCATTTTTACCCCTTTTTCACCACACTTACCTAAATTACCTTTCTTAATATAGCATGTTCGTGAAAATGATATTTTTGTTTCCAGCATAGATAAAAAAACCTTTCACTTCCATTTGTTTCTCCTTTAATTGTACCCTAAAACAATTGCATCAGAAGTATTTTACTAGCAAAACAAATCAGATTAAATATATGTCATTTATATACTGAGCCCTTCACACTGGAAGGGGCTTTTGCCATGTAGGAGGGAGGCTTTCTACTTGAAAGTGTAATGATTTGTCTCAGAGAAAGAAAAATTAGTTCATTTACCAGTGTTCCTCTTTAAATAGCTGATACTGTTATGAACATGAGTTAACTTTGCAACTAATTTTAGTATCTCATATGTCTCTTAAGTTATTTGCAAGGAAGCCACATGGAAACAGTGACTTTAGATGACTGGAATTTTTAGTCTCTTACTGTCTGTGTGTGTGCTGTTTCCAACACTGTCTCCTCGTAAACAAAAACCAAACAGCTGAATAAGACAGTGATGCTCAGAATCTACTAGCTTTAATATACATGCAATATAAATTCTGAAGTTTAAAAGTACCACTTTGATCTTAGAGCTAACAAGTCTGATTCTACCAGAAATACCTATTTGTGCCCGTCTTGTGGCTGTTTTCTAATAAGAAGATAAGAGTCATTAAGTACTATATGGTATTTCACAAAAACAAGCAAACCAAACCAAACAAAAAACAAGAACAAAACTAGAGAGGATATGAGGATACTATATTATTCTTCAGGGCGAGGAATGCAGAAATCCTTTCACTCCATCTACTCATCTGCTTTCGTCATTAAATAATTAATAGCTACAGTGGGATACCTTCAAGATTAAATGACCTACTAAAGTAAGTCAGTCTATTGAAAAAAGAAGCATTACCCCCTCACAAAACATCATCACGAGTCAGCTGTAGATGTATCTTTATCTCCGATTTCTTCCTAAAGACGCCATTGTCTTTTTGGAGACATGCATGGGAAGAGAACAATAAAATGCTTCATGTTACAGTAGCCACAGAAGCAAAAATATCATCTAGATTTTTAATGTCCTAAAACAGAATCTGTTTCTTCACTGCAGTCAAGAAGTGAACAAGCAAATTTTGCTACCAATTAGTGCATCATTTATGCCTTAACTTAACAAATCAAACCATCTTGCCATCTGATAGGAATAGGTTAGAGAGCAGTAATACACAAACCTTTACAGCTTCTAATATAAGTTTGCTGTTGCGGGGGTTTTTTTTTGTTGTTTTGGGTTTTTTTTGTTGTTGTTGTTGTTTGTTTTTGTTTGTTTGTTTTTTATAGTTTTTTTTCATTCTAGTATGACTTAACTGGTTTGTCTTTGTCCATGCACTTCCTGACTCATGAATTGTTCAATTGTGCTTTGCTGCTAAATGTGATGGAATCTTCTTGCTGACCATATTTGCACAATGTATTCCTACAACTTAGCACTAATATAACCTATGGAAGCCAGCATCTAAAAAATCACAGTAGTAAGGGGAAAAAATTTATTCTTCCCTTGGTGCCTTGCAGACAGGTATGACAGTAGTGAATATAGTAGTGAATTAGTATTTTGGGAGTCTGTACCAGCAGTCTTTCTTTCCCTGATGATTAGCTCAGTTTGAATTAAATTAGTTTCTCGTCTGAGTTACCTATAATTGATTTAAGTGCTCACCATCCTTGACTGAGATGCAGGATTAGAGGTGGGAGAGGATAGTACATAACTTGAATACTCTTAAGCAATGCCATTAGCATCACAAAATGGGAAAAAATTATGAACTTTCTACAGTAAGTTGTACTTGTAAAGTGAGTACCTCACTTGTTCAGTTTCAAGCAATCAAATAAAAGTAATTTCAGGTAAAAGCTGAGTGGCTAAAATGAACAAGAATTCGACAAAGCAGAGGGATGTCAATTTGCAATAACTAAGCATGTTGCACTAAACTTTCATAGTATTTCATCATCTTCTTTCCTCTTGTTTAAGCATTAGTATATTAAAAATTAAATACTTGAACATATTACGCTCCGTAAAATGCTGGGTATTTTTTAGTTGCTCTATCTGGTGCTTTCTTTCTTCTACTCACACTCTTTGCTTTTACCATTCCACTCTCTGTCCTCTGTTTAAAGCTACTTACTTTAATATCCCATTGAATTTCAGTCTACTGAAGGCATTACACTCAGTCTCCTTCATTTTTATGTAAATGGGAGATGCTATTTAGAGAGTCCTGCAGACTGAGCACTGACTGGACCTTCACCTTGACTGTCAGCTTCCTAGAAACTCCCCATGCTCTACTTTGAAAGACATGAATTGTTCAGAATTCTGTTTCCTTGGCTGGCTTTCACAACCCATAAGCTCAGCTTTGTTGTGGGCCAGCAGTTGTTATATTTTCTAAAGCGCTCCATCTTAAAAGTTAAATCTCACCACTCTTTTAGTTCTGCTTTGGTGTAGCACTTGAGACCTAAATCACAGAACAGGTGCCATACTGTGATGAAAAAAATCTATGTATCCTGCAGATTTCAGAGAAAATATTAAATGAAGGGTTTCGAGAACCTCCACAATAAACTAACAAGGTGTTACTTTTATTTTTTCCCACTAGTTTTATCTCCGGAAGGATTCATCCAGTACCAGAAGGGAATCAAATAACAATTTTTAAATTACAAACTAATTATATCATAGTCAGAAAAAATACTAATCTAGCCATGGCTTAAATATCATTTGCTACAATCTGTTGAATATATCAAAAATATTCCTATCTCACATAACCAGCAGCCTACCTGAAATTATTTTTTTTATGTGTAAAAATATATAACTTTACCAAAACCCTAATTCTTAAGTTAATTTTCAAGTTGAAGTTTGAAAATAAAAACCTCCATATTATCTGTGGAAATTAATAAGTAAAAAAATCTTACTGGATTTTTACCACTGAAACTTGGATGTGACATTTACACACCAGAATTCCTCTTTGCCGTATAAAACCTTCTGAAAAATAATCTGCCAAGCAACATTCCTGGTTTGTTGATTAAACCAGTCCCCTTCAAGTTCACCAGAATGTCTCTCTAGAGATAGTTTGATTTAAATTCAAAGAATTATGCAACAGTATTTCTTAAATCATCCTGAAGCCTCACTTTTTCAAACAAGATTTAGTAGAGTGACAAGACAAACTATGACCAAAGGCCCTCTAGAAAGAGACGTAATTAAATCTAAGTCTCTAACTAGTCCCCTTGAACTCAAATACACGCTATATTTAAGTGTTATTAGAAGAACAGCATTATGAGAAGAAAGAGCACTCTGCTATGTCAAGTCTGATGATGAGATCACAAGATCTAAATGATTAAGCTATCATTCCACGCTAACCCTTAAATGTAAAAGCCAATCTCAAGTAGTGCCCATTGGATAGTTTTTTTCCTGCTTTCTTAATAACAGGTGGAGTCTCATCATTCTGTCTATCTTAAATTTGCCTGATCTTTTCTACTAAACGACATAACACAGGAATTTATTGTTTTGCTAACAATATTTAATTTTTTGCATTCATACTTTTCATGTCAGCTACCTTCTTTAGGCTGAGTTATTTTGGAAAATTTTATCTAAAATGTTTCTGGAAGCAAATTGAATGGAAACCTTTCCATACACAAAAGAATAGTATGACATTTTTATTAAAAATACCCAGTTCACAAACAAGAAGAAAAGCCACCAGCTGAGAGGAGGCAGGACAGCAATTTGTCATCACCATGGGCAGGAAAGAGTAGCAGAAGCACTTTCTTTGGCAGTAGTTTCATTTTGGGGTGGTTTACCTACCATTTGAAATTTCAGTTTAAAGGTTTTTTTCCTACAGAACCTGAAATTGGGCCCATGCAGAAGAAAGCAGCGTGTTAGTGCAACTACTGAGTTTGGTACAAGAGATCTCTGCATTCCATCTAAAGCATCAACTATACCAGTGAACCATAAAGGAATCAGGATGATCCTCCAAAGTGGTCAGTTGCCATCCTCCCTTTTTAATTTAGGAAATCAAATGCAAAAACTACTCTGAGAAAATGTTGCATTTGCAAGTTCAAACACTCAAGTCACATAACATCAAAACTAATTTTTTTTCAAAGACCGTTACTCACTTCCCATATGCATATAAATTGATGTGATCTGTAAGGTTCAAATCAGCTTCAACTTACAAGACACTTGGAAAACTGAATCAAAATCTGACACATAAGGTGGAAAATTTTCCTTTCACTCTTCTCTTAGATCAGTTAAAGCCAACATTACATCAACTAATATGAAGGTGATGTAATAAATGTCTAGTAAAACAGGAATAGATTATTTTTCGTAACTTGCTATCTATGCAATAACACTACCTCACTCTTAGATTTTTACCTCTGCAAGACACTTCCACCATAATCACAGATGCATGTTACAGGAAGCCTGGTTTGGGTGACACATAGTAGCCGTACATGGTAGCGTTCTGAATAACTTTATGAACATATGTAAAAATGAAATTATAAAATTCTGACTCCTGAAAACAAAGAAACAACCATGATCTGTTAATGGTTCTTTGTAAATATTTTCACTGTTACACTGCTTTTTCCTGCCCTACCAGCTTCTCCTGACAATGTTTCCAGTGGAACTTCTTTTATCATCTAGCGCAAGACAAGGAATATGGGGGAAATACTTGCAGGTTTGGCTCAAGCAAGAGACTTCCCATGTGCTACATAATTCCCACATAGGAGCTGTAGCAGCTGTAACAAGATCATGAGGGAAAGTGTATTTAATTATACTCAGTGAGGTTGAAAAACTGATGTTGGGGTGCTGCCTGTTTACAACATGTGGCTTATTTAATTAGGTACAAGTAATAGGAGAGCTCCCCAAATTAAATACATCTGAGACAATTACTACATACACAACATGAAGCGCTTGAGAGCTCTGACCTCCAGATATTACCTTCAGAATGTCCATGTGCAGCACTTTTACTTTCTCTAAATGGTTAACTTGAGTGTTTTATGACTTAGCTTGTGTAGGGAAGCACATAATTAATATTTCAGATGGAAAGTAGCTTTTTCCTTTAGGATTAAATATTACTATTAGAAAAGAATTGTCCAAGAAGTTGAGAATCTCAGTTGCAAAATATTTTCCTAATATTAAAATTAAGCACTAGCCTCACTGTCTTTAGAAAATCTCATGGAAAAGGCTAGAAGAATAAAGCAATATAGCCCCTTTTATTCACAAAATACTTTTGTTAGAAATATTCCAACAACTTGAAATTATGTTCTCCTTTCTATATCCTGTGTCACTACATTTTTCTTGGTACCAAAGGTCAGTTCCTCATATTTTCTATTTTCCTGCCTGAAAGAACTCCTTACAACAGCAATGACCAATTCCTTCTGAATTTTTATTTACTTCATAACAGCTTAAGAATTTGCCTCTTTGACAGTGGATTCCACAAAATGGTACAAAATGCAGGTCCCAAAGCCATAGCCAGACCATGTCTAAATATAGGACTGCTCCCATCTACCAGGAGAATTCACACAATTTTTTCCACTCTGAAATGGAGTGACATAGTTGTGCCGCTTTTATTCCTTAGAAGGCGCCCACAGGTTTCCCAGCTGTGGCTGCAATGCTGGCAATGTCTGCTTAACTAGTGCAGCACCATTATAAAAAAACTCAATTTGGGAAAATATTTGTTGCTACGACTGTGGCATTCACACAATACGCATCTCAGTGGCTTTTAAATTGGAAGAGCACTAATCTTAACAAAGCATTAAAATGCTACCAAAGACACATCCATACCTTTCAACAACACAAGGCCATCACCTGGCACAGGAAAGGAGACTATGCTTTGATTGCAGGGGTAACTGGAAGGAACGTCTGACCCGTGGATTTGACCAGTTTTCTTTTTACCATTTAGCAAATAAACTAATTTCACTGACTTTATAAATCATGTGCTTTAAAATCTTCATAACCCATTTGGGTGATGTGAAAGAATAAACTTTGCAGATATTTAGAATGGGTGCATCGCTTACTGGAGCTCTTGTGTGCACTAATGAAATTTGAGGAATTACTGTTAGAAGACTGGGGGCTTTTTTAGGGAAAACGTGGTTTGCCTTGCATAGCATCACAAGATCTGAAAAAAAAAGTAGCTACGTCATATTAAAATTTTACTTTACATATGCAGGAGGGCAAGTTGCAAATCCATGTTAAGCACAACACACGTCTAAGAAACTTGGACAGCTTTTACACTAGGGACAATCCTCATCGGAACTTCGCTGTTGTTCCTTCACAAAAACCAGAATGTCACCAAAAGCAAACTTCCCGACATGCTGAGAAGACAACCCCCGAAGCAAGGTAAAACAGCCGAAGTGCCACTGCCAAGCGCCGGCCCCCGGCACTTCCCGCCGGGCAGGGCGGGCAGCGTGTGGGGAAAGGCCCCGCCCCGCCCCGCCCCTCGCGGTGCCACGCGCGGGGTGAGGGGGCAGCGGGAGGCGGCGCCATTTTGGAAGCGAGGGGTCGGTGGTGCTTCCACTCCCGCGGCCGGGAGCCGCTGCCTTGAGGTTCGTGTCCCCCCGCCGCGTGGGGCTGCGGCGGCTGCTGCTCGGCCGGGCCGCGAAGGGAAGCCGCTTCTCCTCCGCCACCACCGCTGCTCCCACCAACCTCTGCCACCACCGGGCGGGGAAGAGGCAGCATGGGGATGGCGGTGTCAGCGCGCAGGAGCCGGCGGCTGCTGAGGTTGTGTGACGTGGGCGCCGGGCTGTGTGTTTGAGTGTGTGGGAGAGGAGTGGGCTTTGCACCGTGGGGAAGGGAGGGAGGGGGCGGCTGACACATCTCCCTGAGGCATGGGGCCGGCGGCCGCGTGTGGCCCAGTGTGGGAGCAGCGCCTGCTTCCCCCGGCTCCAGGTGTGTCCTGGCGCCGTGTGGGGGGCGCTGGGCTGTACGCCTTGTGACCGCCGTACCCACAGTACAAGGAAAGCCTGCTAGTTCTCCTGTCTGTAGGTTCTGCCATATAGGCCTTATTTTTACCTTTGGGCAAGGTATTGTACAGGTCTAGTTCAGGGCCTTGGGTTAGTTGATTGAACCCTCTGGATGTTTCACAGGTCAGTTAAAGTGGTAAGTGAGTCTGGCATCCCGTGTGCTGGCTCAGGTTCAATCCTTACAGACAGTTATTTACAGAAATTATATAGACCCGAGCTTGGCCCATTCAAGAGGTGAGTGTTAGAATGACTGCGGTTTCCTTGAGTATATTTGCTCTGCCCTCCCCAAGGACGCAGCTGGATATGTTTTTGCACGCAGCTTTACTCTCTCCAAGATTAGTGAGGGAAGGTGTATTAGAATTTAGCAAGGAAGGATATTCCTGTGTGAGACAGTCAAAGAGCAGCCTCCTCTGTCATTGGGTATCTTGTCACACAACAAGTGTTCACATGTTTGCTGTTTTAAGTCCACATCAGGAAATGGGGTCTGCTTAAACACCATCCCAGAAGAAGATGAGCATATAGAAGCTAGTAAAGTAACTTTTTTCCCCCCAATACTGTTTTTTGAGTGGAGACAGAGTAACATTTTTTGTATAGGTGGGCATAGACTCAGTAATTAGTAGTAATGTCATACTTGGTTTCTACGGTACAAAAACGAAGAACTGAGAAGCTGGAGGTATGCATAAAACATATATCTTGGGAGGAGGAGAGAACATTGTACCAATTCTGAGAAAGAGAGAGAGTTGCCATGGCCATGTTTCTTCCCCTTCTGACAGTAGTGCTTTCTTCCAGGTACTAAAGTCAAGTGTGGACAGTAAAATCTCCTTCGTTTAGACATTTTGAGATTGAGAATGGCAGGTTTCTCTTCCTTTGGATGGTAGGTGAGAAAGTGCCTTTTCTTATCAGTTTTGCAAGTGAACATGACAGGGTAATGGTTGCTTAAAAATCTTCCCATAACACTACCTAGAGATCCTTTTCAGATAGAGAAAAAAATTATTTTCTCATCCAGGATGAGGAGCATGTGACATTTTGTTAATATTAACTCCTAGAAAGTTGAAATGTTTTGGAAAACAGTAGAATAAACCTTCCAGTAGGAGAAACATGGTCTTTCTTGTTTGAAACTGCATTTATTTGGAGGGGAAGAATTTGCTCTTTATTGCGTACTGTGTAGACTTCAAAATCCAAGAAATCCAGACTAATAGATGGGTAATGGCATGTCACAGTGGTTAGTGCCATTTTGCTTTGTAATAGCTCATCTGTGAACCTTTCTGGAACTTACTGGTTTAATTTTTAGAATGCAATCTATTTGGGACAGGGATATTTTTTTCCTTTTTTTTTTTGGTGGCGGGGTTGGGGGTTGTGTGTGTGTTTAATTTTATAAGACATGCAAGCAAGTGGTCTTGGTCCCCAGCAAAAGTCTTTAGTAGGTCCAAAACCAGAACCATAATAACAGGTTGCAGTTTTAAGTCTTACTTGACTAGTTCTAAATTACAAATGTCTCTCAACACCTGTTTGATTGGTGTTAAATGAGTTAGCTGAGTTTGGTTCATGTCACAGAAAACAATCCTCATGGTTGAAGTATTTGCATTTTTGTTGGTCATATTAGTAGTGATGTCAGGCATCAGTTTGTGCACTGGAAATTGGCATATGCTTATCTTTAAAAGATTTCAAACACTTGGCAGAATAACACAGATAGTAGAGAACATTAGTAACAGTAGTAATACAGGTCAGAGATCATTGATGTAATTTTTTAAATTAAAATAATTAATTTTTCATATCGTCACGTTTTAAAAGCACTATTTGTAAATTTTTCAAGGCATATTGTAAAATGTGACTACTGGGCTGATACAGCACTAATTTAGTTCTTTACTAAAGATGGGCCATAAATAATGTAGTAGTCTTGTTTAAACCATATTTGTGGTAGGTGATGTCTGTTTTTCTTTTGGATGAGTACATCCTAGTTGCGGCCATGGAGGGTGTGATGTCATAGGCCTGAATAACTTCAGATTTTTTAATACTTTACTTTAAAAATGTGCATGCTGATAATGTATTCTTTTTTTTTTTTCTAAGATCCTTCATGCTGAAAATACAGTAAGGCTCTTGGAGTGTCAGGACGAAATCAGAATTGAACTATCTTCTAAAAGAATGAAGTCAACAGAAGGGGCTTGTGAGAAACTCCCTGATGATGATAATGAAGGTACTCAGGAGAAAGTGGATGTTGAGAAAAAATCAGATGGTTGGATACCTATGTGTGCCTTAGATAAACAAGGGCAACATGAAATGCAGAACCAAGAGAAAATACTTACTGGTGTCTTGGGATCTTTGAATGAAGTTCTCCCTGAAAATAATCCAGTACTTAGTCAGCCAGTTGATTTAGAAACTGTGCAGAATATAAATCCTCCATTTGCATCAATAAATGACTCTAAAGTTGAGGAAGAGAAAGACCCTTCTATTACAAATAATGCTGGTGAAGTTAATATTGAAAAAAGCAGTACGTCGTTCTCCGTAAGTAGGAATGAATCAGATGAAGACTTTTTTACAAGCAAAGATTTTATAGGACCTGTTTACAAGCCTGCCAAAAGTAATGAACAGGACAAATCTGGAAATTGCAGTGAATGTAGGAACAATGGAGGAGATGAGGATGAATTGCATGAGAACAGATCTAAAAGAAAGGAGGCAAAGAAGACGCAGGCTGTTTCTGCTGCTGTACCAGAAATAGATGATGAACTAGACCAGTTCTACAAAGAAATTCACCAGCTGGAAAATGAAAATTTAGATACTAATCTTCAGGAAAAAGAAACTGAAATTTCTCAGGAACAACACTCTCCATTTAACTGTAGTCAAAGCTCAGAAGAGAATAATCAATCTGTGTTATTGGGCAGTCCACAGCCATTTTATGAGAATGGACAGTGTTTTTTTGGGGAACAAAACAGTCAGAAAGCAAGCAATGAGCAGCAGTCAGTTGTGGAAACAGGGGGCTGGAAAACTGAAAATACCTTTAATGGCCAAGTGGATGCCTGGAACTGCTCAGTGCCTGAATTCAGACCTGCTTGGCAGACTAGAGCATCTTTCAGAAAACCTCAGGGACCTCTTCCTCCTAGATTCAACCATCAATCCCATTTTCAGATATTTAATCCCCCACCACAAATCCCAAACACTCTCGCTTCTCAGAATGGGGGGCTTTCTTATGAAAGTTATCGTCGTTACCATAGAAATACTGATATCAGCAGTCAAGGTCCATTGCTTGATCAAAATACCAACTATTCCAGTCATATGGACATCAATACTACTCAGGTCTTCAGGAATGTAAAGAATGATCAGAATGGACTCCAAAGTAATGGTTTCTGTGAAACCAGAGAAGAGTGTTGGAAGGATCCAAAAGCTGTCAGTACAGAAGGAATGCACAGCTTTTCTTCATTGCAGTTATCTGAAGAACGATTCAGTTGTTCACAGAAATTGCTTCTAATCTTAAGAGGCCTACCAGGTTCAGGGAAATCAACACTTTCTCGGTAAGTAGAGACTTAGAGCTGAGAAGTTTATTCGAATAAAAGCTTTTAAGAATTTGAATATATCTGTAAGTACTTAGAAAACTTTTTAGTTCATAAATTAGGCTATTATAGTGCAGTAGTTTAATATTTGCTGTCAGTGAGTGCAAGTGACAGTAAATATTAAAAAGACTTACTTGGGGGTTTTGTCTCTTTCAGAATTTTGATGAACAGGAGCTCCTCTGTGTTAAATTAAAAATGATGAGCATCTATTAAATTGCATAATCTTTTATTCTAACATTTTCAAGTGTACTAGTATGTGATGGTCTGCTGCTTTTTTTTTTTTAATTCCTAAATTCCCTCATTTAAAAAAAATCCCATCAAATCTAACAACGTCACTTTGACTGAACCATAGGTACATTTTCATGCAAAAATTTTCAAAGGACATTAGAAGAATGGTCCTACGCTGAAAATACTTGTTTTCAGTGTGTATTGATGAAACCGAGCATTATCTCATTCCCTTTTTTCCTTAGTATGGTCTGTCAACTGCTCTTCTTTATTTGTGAAAAACACGCAGGAAAAGTATTATTTTTTCTTCAGAATATGCTTGCTGAAGTCTGATGGGGTTAAAAGCAGGTACCACCTCCAAATTCGATTTTCACTTGGTCTTTTTGGCCTAGTTCAAAAAGCGCAGAAAGTTGACAGAGCACAGACACTACTTGTATTAAGTGAAAATAAGTTTCTCTTGTGTATATAAGAAAAGAAGTTACTAAGTCAATACTTAACTGTTGAGTTTCATCCAGAAACGACATCACAGATGGGATGTCTTCTGTAGTTATCATCTGTTGGATGCAAGGAGTCTGTGAAATAGATACAGTGATCATGTTCTTAGTTGTTTTTTGTATAAAGGAGTAACATTCCATTCATGGAGTTTTCCCTGATATTTAGGAGACAGTGATCTCCATATCATAGCTAGAAATCTCTAATAGGTATTTTTCTTATGTTTGAGTAATTTTTGCTGTATTTTATAGTTACTGATTGCTGTATTTTGCAAACCTGCATTTTTGAAGCTGCCTGTCCCCATGTGGTATTACAGCAATAATTCCTTTAATATGTGAAAGCAACATAAAAAATTTGAAAAATAAGCCTGTGAAAAAAATACTGCTTCATTCAGTTCAGGGGTTGGATAATACTTAATGTGAAAATACCAAATATATTTGTTTTCTTTGTTTGATATGCTAAAGTGTCTCTGAATCTTTCTCCAAATACATGACTCATATTATCTGAAAAAGTCTAAATGTCTTCAGGTTTTTAAGAACACACATTTGTGCTTTTCTTCCTCTCTCATTAGTGTGATCAGTTACTAATCTTATTTAGCAGATGGGAAAGTGGGCCCTATGAGATCAAGGTTAAGAACAGTTACCAAAAGTGGGTGCAGAATTTGCACTGCATGGACTTGTTTTTCAGTGTATTCAATTACATGCAGTTTCATATGTTCAGTGCTTGGTTGCAATTGTTAATTCCCATGAAATCATCTTAGGGTCTTGGATACCTTGGGGAAAAAACATCCCAGAATTAATGGGTGCTTATGGGGAAAATACATAAATTATTAGTTAAATCTTAATAAACATGTTTTGAACATGTTTTTCTGTGTAACGTAATAGAATTCTGCAGTGTAGACTAGAAAGCAATGATGTTACATCTGATGTTATGTTAGTACCCACAGGTATCTTTGCAAGAGTGGCATCTTTGGCACCTGCAGACAAACCTCTACCATTTGTGCCAGTAAAATAACTGTTGAGAGAAAAGCAGAGAACTGACGTAATCTGTGTGGATCATCACTAGAGGGGAATGAGATGTATTTTGCAAATGGATTTTCCAAGTAGGATATTACAGTAAAAAACAGAGCCAGTAGTGAGACCTTGGAATCTCAGATTTCTATTCGTGTTTTGCACTGAGTTAGGATTTGTAAGTACAGACACTTTTCTTCCCGCTCACAAACTTTGCTTGTGTCTGGCTTGAATCTTTCACTTGTGTTTTGTTTTGACTCTTCCATTCCAACTAAGCACTTAGACTTATGGGCACATTTTTTGGAAGAGACTAGTGGACGCGAACTAGTCCGTTGTTCTGCTTGGAGGAGGTTAGTCATCGTCACCGGATCAGGTCAGGTATGTCTTTGTCAGGCCTGATCTTAAAAACCCCACAGAGATTCTGTGGTCTCACCAAGCTTTTCTAGTGCAGTACAACCCACCTAAGTAAGGAAGTTCTTCCTAATCTCCAAACTGAAGTTCCCAAGACATAATTTGCATGTCCTGTATAATAACATGTGCTGTTACATGGTAGAATGTGGCTCATCTTCTTTGCAGCTTCCCTTCTGGTAAGGGGTAGGCTTATTCACCGTAATAGGCTGACATCAGATCTTTTACTGTCTCCACTGCCAGACTAAACAAGCCCAGCTGCTATTAGCCTCTCCTTGGAGGCTGTACATCCATAGCCGTCTTGGTAGCCATCTGTTCCGCCCTTCCACATTTTCAGCATGTCTTTTGAACTGGGAAGTCCCGCTCTGGACACAGTATTTCAGAACTAACCACACAGGAGCCAGGCAGAGTGTGCGTGATACCTTCTCAGATGATCTACTGGCCACACTTCCTCTACTAAAGCCCAGGTTGTGGTTTGCCCTGCCTTTGATGAGAGTACACTGTTTCACTCATCTCATTTGATGTCCACTGTTATCCTCAGACTGTTTTCAGCAGAGCTGCTCAACCACTCAGTTTCCCACCTGTGCTGATGCTTAGGTTTCATCAGTTGCAGAATTTAAGTCTTGCCTTGTTGAGCTTCGTGGTGTTTTGCTTAGCCCAGTTCTTGGGTTTCTCAGTGGCCTTCTGGATAGAAGCCTCACTGTTCAGCTCAGTGTTGAGCATCACTGCTAATTTGGTGTAACCTGCAAGTTCCCTGCCTCACTATCTAGGTTAATGATGAAGATACTGAAAAAAATTGGCCCTGCCATATCCTTTGCTGTTCTCCGCTTGTTGCTGGCTGGGAGATGATGTTGGAAGCTTTGATAGTTTCTGAGTATGCTGCAGTAATCACTCGGTCCTCATTGATAAAGGCACTTCTTTCATCAGAGAGTGCATTCTGGTCAGTAAAGAATGATTTGTCTGTTGCAAAACCCACATCGATTCTTCCTGGTTACCTTAATTTCCTTAATATGTTTGGGAATAGATTGCAAGAGGATGCACTCCATTGTTCCCAGAACAGAGCTTAGGTGAGGTTGAGCAGCCATTACTTCTTTGGGTCTATATCTTTCCTTGCCTTAAATACGAGCATAACATCAGCCATTTCTGGGTCATTGGAGAGCTCCCCTTATCTCATGGATTTATTTCCTCTGTCCACCTGACTTAGACAATCCTAGCCCCTGAGGGTCATACAAAATCCTGTTTCTAAACCATTCATTTCCAGTTTTCCTGTTCATATCCGATGATGGCTTTTGGTCTGTGCTTACTAGCTCTATATCTGCTTCTAAATTCTAAGCTGATTCCTTCTGCATCCCGTTGCTTCCCAGGTTCATTTTCTCCCTGTTTCTGTTGGTGGTATTCTTTCACTCCCAACTTCATTATAACAGTGTCTTCCCACTGCTTCACTCTTTGCCTTGGCCCTATTTCCTAGCTCTACTGCCTGTACCAAGTTGCTTGTTCCAGTGTTTACATCACGATGCTTCCCATGTCCTCTTAACTTCAAGCCAGTTTTGTTCCTTCTGTTGCCGTTCTTCTGTTGGAAGAAATGTGTTCTTAAAATGCAGTATTGGTCCCAAATCAACTTCCTGCCACTGCCAGATTGGGTTTACTGCAGTGATAATCTTTGCGTTTTCTGCTCTACTTCATACAAAAATGAGTTCTTTTCACTACTCTTTTCTGTGCATGTGACATTTTAAAGTTGTATACCTTGGGCAGATTTACAAAAAGTTTTTGCAAGGCAAACACATATACTTTGTCAGATTTCATTTCCTCAGTCCAAAGCTTCTCAGAGAAAAGCTTGGAATAACAAAATATTATACAAATGCTTTTTTTTTTCCCTTGGTTTTGGAAGAGATTGACCATTTAGTGAAAAGTATTTGAAAACAGTTTGGCCAGACAGATACCCAGTAATGATAGCTTTAGCCCAAGTAACCAAAGTCTGCTGCAGCTGGATGATAATGTTACAGGAAAAGAGACTTGTATTTTTAAAATATTTTGCTACTAAAATTGGCAGCAATAGCAATTTGCCTTTTCTCCATAAATACCTAAGCATTAATTTGAATAAAATGGAGCTTAATGAAATTGAAAGACCAAATACTGGTGTCATTTAAGAAGTCCATTTTTAATTATATCCAGTAATATATAAAGACAGTTGTATTTCTCTGGGGCCATTCCTTCTCAGAGCAAAATGTTCTGAAGGGAAGAGTTAAAGAGTTCGTGTTTATAGCTGAATGTAGAAACAGTGGTGTGCTGTTGTTTCTAGTTATGAATTTATTTAAACAGTGTTACAAGGAGTGCTTTTAAAGGAGCTTTTATACAGTTCAGTAATGCTGCATATTTTGAAACTATATTTAGTTATTGCCTATTTTTTCCTCATCCCTGATATGCTATCTATTTTAAATAGGTGAGTTATTAGAGTCTGAGACAGCTTCTTTATTATATGAAGATCATTTATCAAAGTAGACTGACCAGGATACAGGTTTGGGGACCATTTTAGTTTTGAAGAAAAAGGATTTTTTGTGTGCATGTATGCACATATGCATTGGAAAAAATGTGTATTGGTTTACTGAGTAGTTAATACTTTGGTTTCAACGTGAGGGTTTTTTTATGTCAGGATAATAGTTTTTATTAGATCAGATAGCATGTCTGGAAAAAGTAGGTGAGCTGCTTTAATTTCAGTGTCCTACTGTGTTCAAAGGTGGCTGTTGACTTGGAGGGAAGGTTTAGAGTGAAAAAGATGGATTACAGCAGTTGCATATATGGTACTCATTTCAAGCGTATGCACATACAGATGCTGACTAATCTGTAATTTGACTCTCATTAGAAATATATTTATCTTTTTTTCTTTCTTCATCTCTCTAAAGTGGAATATCATGTCTGTGGGTTTAGATAGTAATGATGCTTTCTTTGTATAGATATGCTTTTTGTTCTTTCTGTTTTCTAGTTCATGAACCTGGGATAAGTTTTACTTCCAAGCACATGTTAGAGATATATGAATTATTCCATATGATGTCAACAAATAAGTTTCTGCTTTGAATTTTAAAAGTTTAAGTACTGTGAATTCTGGAAGAGGTGATTGTCAGGCTTTTAAAATGTTATGTTTTATGGTTTAATTTCACAACTTAGAAAGAAATTTCAATCACTACTATAATACTTGAAGTTTCAGTTCATAAACTCATGATGTGATAGCATGTGTGTTGTGTATGGGGTAAGGGCTGTGTTAATCTGGCCTGTTTGGTAGCCACTTTGCCTTCTCAAATTCTATGGGTTTAGGATTATTGTAAATACAGTTTACTATATTAAATCTGTTATTTCAGTTATATTGATTGATTAATAATTGTGGTGTATTTGGAACTTCAAGGAATACTAACAAAATATTTCAAGGATACACTTTGTTGATGGGTTTGCAAGATTTCTGAACCCTTGTCACTGTGTTTCTTTATTGCTACTAGTGTTGTTTGGAAGATACAACAAAAGAATTCGAGTTAGTGAGTTATTCTCCAGAACATGAGCAAACAGAGTCAGTTCTTAGCAATAAAAATGAAAATGAATGTCCCATTAGTGTTGATTTGTCAGTTCCTATATTCCTATAGAAACCTGATTCTCAGGACCCTAGGAAGTGTAGGGGTGTGTCCACCTACTCAGGCAGCAGAAGAATCCCAGATATTATTTGGTGTCTTTTTTTATTAAGGCAGATGGTTCTTCAGGATATGTGTATATACATTCAGCACACAAGGAGCGAGTGTGGAAGATGGATCCAGTTTTTCTAGCATTATTAATTGGCAAATGTAGCATACTGTAAATAAGAGAATTGGGCCTGTATCAAATCACAGCCAAGTAACTTAATATAAATTTGTTAAATATTTTATACAAGAGAGGAAGAAAGATAAAAAAATTGCTACTGTGTGTGGTGTATGATTTACTGGTGCCATTTGATCTACTTAGAACAAAAATAGGTGATGAATCCTGCACTCTCCTAAACCAGTGTAATACACATCCTATTGAAAGATCTAGGCTCTAACAAAACCAGTTATTTATCAGTGTTCAAATAAAGTGGCTGCACTTTCAGTGTATCATGCTCTGCTTTCTCGAATAGTACTGCTATTTGTCCTGAAGGAACCTTAGGCTCTGGAGAAGGAAGAGCAAGGATGAGGCAACAGATTGTATGCAGCTTTGATCATGTTACTTGACATTGCACCATTAGTAGTTTTCTTCTGGTCTTTAGTAACCTGGATTTTGTTGTACATATGTCTGTATCTTAAAAGCAAAAGTAACCAACAACACAGCTGTGGGACAATAAACCTGCAGGAATATAAACTAACATGTAATACAGTATCACAGTCATTAAACTATGATCCATAATGAGTCTGTTGTTGGTGACAGGTGGCAGAACAGCAAATTCCTTGTGTAGGAATTACACTTACAGCTCTTTGTGCGTACATATAGATATGTATAGGAGAGCTTGGTAACGTAGAACTAGCATATCTTTGTTCCCCTCAATTATTTGGGTCCTAGCCAGTTCTTTTTTGTTCCTGCCACCTCAGCAGTAGTGCAATCCCACATGCTGCTAGTGCAGTTTGGCCTTTGTAGCCTTGTGGGTATGTTGCCTATTTCTGAGCTGGAATAGTTGCCTAAATTTCCATAGAACAGTGATACCTGAGTGTTACAGTGGATGCTAAATGCTCTGTGGCACTAACTGGCTGATTTCTGTTTTCAAATTTAAATGTGCTATAGAATTAAAAATAGACAGGAGGCCTGAAGTCCAATCTGCACTTATTCCGTAGGCTGGACTTCAAACAGAATTGTACTGTTGTCTCAGTTATATAAGGTTTTCCTTTAAACACCAGTTTCCAGGGACTTATTTCTGAAATAAGGTTTACATTTGGCAGAATGGGGAGTTCTCATGATCAGATTGCTTTCTAGACATATTTCCAAGTGAGGATTGAGATGGAAAATGTTTGCAAGTACATTCAGTTATTATGAGATACTTGGAACTTACTCTAATATAGCCGTAAAATTAGATGGATACAAACATCTCTTGGGAGTAGAGAAGAAACAGCAAATACAGAAATAGTAAAGAGAGGGAAAATACATTGCTTTAATTGGATTAGAATTGGTGGTAATATATATGGGTGTGCTTTTTATAAATCTGTTTGAAGTCCGCAAGAAGTTCAGAAATAGGTCACACTTCAGTTTATTTTAGCTATATTATTTTAATGTGTTTATCTGTGTGAAAGTTAGAAGTTAATGTATTTTTGTGTTTTCCTTTAACAGGGTTCTGCTTGGTCAGAGTTGTGATGGCATTGTACTCAGCACAGATGATTATTTTCGTCAGCAGTACGGATACACCTATAACGCTGCTCAGCTTGGTGATGCCCACGAGTGGAACCGGAAGAGAGGTTGGAATGAATAAAAGGAATCCTATTAAGATGTGTTACATTGAGGAAATAAAAGTGTAGCATAACATGTATAAGTGTTAAGAGTCTGTATGAAAAGGAGTATATATATTTTAGCAAAGCATATATAGAAGTATTTAAAGTATTTTTTATACTTTAATTCATGTGAATATATACAATGAATTTCAAACTTCTTCAAGATTCAGAGTTAAAAATAGATAACCTTGTTTCTTTGGGCATCAGGTTCTTGTTTCTACTTGTTTTCATTCCTGCCTGTACCTTTTATTATGACTCTTAGAGTGTTTCAGTCAGAGTAGATTAGTGAAAGAAAATCTGGAGCAGTTTATTTTTTTTTTTTGTTTTAGTTACATGTGGTTTATTAACTTGCACAATTTTTCATTGCAGCAAAGCAAGCAATGGAGCAGGGGAAATCTCCAGTTATAATAGACAACACTAATACTCAAGCCTGGGAAATGAAGCCATATGTGGAAGTGGTAGGTTTTCTTGCATGATTGTCATCTGTAATAATTTTTCAAACTTACCCTCACATGTGATAAGTTGATATGTTTTGTCCAGAAACTTTTTTTTTGATCAAGTTTTTAAAGAGAGAGACAGCTTATTGATAATGATTAGTAATTGGTGTGGCAATGGTTTAGATCAGTTTAGGGATTGACTTGATTTAATTTGCTTAGCCTGGAACAAAAGCTAAGACAGGTTGGGAGTAAGTGAAATTCAGCATACTACCACAGCAGAGTATGCTGCATCTGTTTATTATACTTGTCTTTTATTTTTTTCTTATGTTTTATGTGATCATGATACACATCACACATATTTCTTTGCTTGCTGCAGGCTCTAGAAAACGGATACAGAGTGGAGTTCCATGAGCCAGATACTTGGTGGAAGTTTGATCCTGAAGAATTAGAAAAGTAAGGTTTCTCTTACAGAAATCATTGTACTTCATATATAGAGATAGATAGGCAGATAAATATGCATGCATAAATATATATGCAGTAAGTTACATATTATTCAAAATATTTTCTCAAGTACTTTACGAGTGGTATGAAATGTATTTTATTTAAATAGGCATTTTGAGGTATACCTTCACATGGAAGTTTTATGGATAAACAAGCAGACAAATAAGTATCAGCTCCGTTTTGTTGGCCCAAAAAGTCCGTATTAAAATTTTATTGGACATGTGTAGATCTGATTTAAAATACTGTAGAACATGGGTCGTTGAACTTCGGGTTCTGGGAGTGCTTGCAAAGCTGCTTTTTCTTCCTGGTTAGTGTCTCAGATGTATCTGCTTTAGGAATCTTATTAGATATCAAACCAGCTCAGGGATATTTCTTTGTTTGAAATGTAGTGTAATATTTTCACAGCTAATGACAGAGTTTTCTCACTGATTGTTGTTTTATATGCCTCCAGCTGACTTTGCCTTGAACTGTTTCAGCTTTGTAAAGTAGCCTCTGCAGTGCATGAAGTACATGTGTATAATGGTTGCATTACTGACTTGGACTTTAGTGTGTTTATAAAAATTTGAAAGTTTTCCCCTTTTGCTCCTAAGCTACCAATCACTTGTTTCTAGAGATGGAGTCCTCTCTCTGTAGAATGATAGTAAATTTTTCTAGTTTGGGGTGCAGCACAGCCAAGTTAGGAATCTTAGTAGTCAGGCACTTCTAAGATACTCAACATGAGATTTCCATTATATGAGACAGACTCATTTTCCAGGAAAATTCATGTTTCCACATGATCTTAATGAGCAACAGGATAAACTGATGTGAAGTGTTGTTACTGTTGAATTTTATTGTTCAGTTATTAATTGTAGAAGTAAAGTTTACGTCTTTCCTAGAGGAAAACCCTTGAACCGTGAAGTGCTGTTACGAGTTTTTAGAAGGTTCCTAGAAATATTTTAGCAGTTCTGGTTGCTTTAAATACTTGAATAGAGGTCCATTGCCTGGAAACTTTGTTTTTTGGGAGTTTAAGAAAGGTGGTGATGTAAGTTTTCATTTCGTTCTTAAGTTACTTCAGGAGAGGGCTCCTCAGTTTTGTTTCATCAGCAAGCTTGCAGAGGGTGCAGTTGTGGAGGGTAGTATTGGAAGCATTTAAGAGTGGCAGAACTTTGCTTTTATCAAGAGATTCTGTGTTCCTCCAAGCAAAACAGTCTTACTCCTCCTGTTAGGAGCTTTTGGTGTGTTAGTCTGTGTTAGTTCAGACTAATGGCTTTATGCTCTCTCAGCATAGCCAAGCTGCCAAAGAATGGATGAAGAAGTGCCTGAAGAGGAGCTCACAGTATTAAATGACACTATACAGCAAATTGATTTCCTTTTTAAAATCTGTTTCTATGCTTGATGCAATTTTGCTGTTAGTGATTTTATTATACTGCCTTATTCTGCAAGGAAAAATACTTCTTCTTTTATGAAGTGATTATGCACAAGTCCATTCAATTGTGGATGAGTGTGCACTTTATGTCCAGAGCACTTGAGCTGTAATCTTCTTCTAGGAGTACTAAGATAGGGAAAATATTGGATAACTTTCTGCTTCTACCATTTGGCGTTAAAAAACTTGAACTTGTTCTTCTCATTTTTTGTCTGTCATGAGTGTCAAGTGCTTTATAAAATCCACATATTTCAAGAGTGACTTCTTTCTCTACCATTAATCCTGTTCATATTTGTGAATAAAATCAAAACTGCTAAGACTCACTAGGTGATTAATTCAACATGGGGCTGCTCCTGGGCCGCTTTAGCACAATGTAAAAATTAGAAGCATTTAAACAATGAGCCACATGCAATGATCACTGCAGCTTCTGGTGTTGTCTCAGGGAAGAATGTCTGTGAGAGAAATGCTTAAGCACTTTCCTCACAGAAATAAATCTGATAAAATGTACCTTAAGGAGCCAGTGTAATTTTGAATAGTTCTGAGATCTGAATTCTGTTTCATTTCTGAATGTGAAACTAGTGTGCTACCTGCAGTGTGCTTTGAGCCCTTGTCAAATTGGTACTTCTTTGTTGTAATAATACTCACAAAGTCGTGAGGGGGCTGGGTGGTGAGGAAATCAGTCTTTTAAAATACTTCTGTATGGAGTATCCTCTCTCCAGTATAGCCTGTTTGTTCCCAGTGTTGATTTCTCCCCTATAGAACTGAGCAAGTTGGTAAGGCCCATAGCTCTTCTGTCCCTGGCAGAAAGCACAAAGATGCAGAAATACATTACCTGTTGGTTTGTTGTGGAAATAATTCAGCTTGGACAAGGTTTCTTGGCAATAGGAATGTATTGGGTTATGATAAATGCTTGTTTATGCTACCAAAACATTTTGTTTCTGTTTATGTCTCTTCTTTTAGGTTCAATTCTGTTACAGTTCTGGCAATTCTCTGACATTCAGTTTGTGCATGAGGCTTGTGGTTTTCTTTTGGCAGAGACTGAAATTGTCTGCTAACATGGATTTTAAGGTCTTATTACATAGATACCAAGGAGATATATACATTCTAATGTAATGTGTAACATAAATGACACTATACAGACCAAGTTCTCCCTGAAAGTAGCTGGTCACTGAGCACTGCAAGAATAGGACAGCAGTTTTGATACCTTTTCCCTTACATGTGTAAGGGAAAAGTACGTTTCTAAATTTGCAGCAAGTGTCAGTTACAACTAGTAGATGAAAGTGTTGTGAGCATGTTGTTCTAGTTCAGAAGTAAAATTGCTTCTTACTCTGTAGAGATGTTTCTTAAGCTGGAAATATTCTGTCATTAAGCCTTGAAAAAAAGCAACTTGTGTAGTTGCTTTTTTTTATGCTAGTTTGAGCATTGCTTTCGTAAGGAGCAGTCTATGCTGTTACTAATCTCTACTCATTAGCTAGTATACCATGTAAAATCTAACGAATAAATAGCAAAATCATTCTAGGGTAATTCAGGTGCATAGCTATAGTGAATGACATCACACTTCTGTATGAAGAAGAATAACTGTACTGTTTACTGTTATTCAATATATGCAGCTGTGAATTGTTAAAATAAACAAAATTGTTGAAATAAACTTTAAACAAGTTGAATACCTAGAGAATGAGGATACAGTGTAATAAAAGCAAGAAGAAAAAATTGAGAATTTAGAGGTTTTTTCCTTAAAGACTGTAACATGCAATTATATATACTTGTATATAACTATATATAACTGTAAACATACCAGGCAATTTATTTAAATTTTTGTTTTTGTAGGAGGAATAAACATGGGGTCACTCGTGAGAAGATTGCTCAGATGTTGGAACGATATGAATATCAAATATCCATCCCTATTGTCATGAATTCAGTGGTACCTCCCAAAAAAAACACTCAAAGACCACCTCTGCAGAGAAGACATAGGTGGGGAGACAATACAGACTCATGGAGTTCTTTCAGTATTTCCAGTAGCCAGTAACAGAGTTGCAGTCAGTTAATAAGAATCTGTTATTTGCCCCTTCAAAACACATCATCACCTCCAATAAAGTAGTGATCTTCTGTGTTTTAAATAGGCCTATTTCAAGACCCATTGTCTTCTGGAGGTTGTTCTTTTTAATGGACTTGCATGTAAATAAAATTGTACATTTAATGTTCTTTAAAACTACATTTGTTAAAGTTGTAAGACCTTGGATTTTAGTAAAATATTTAATATATGTGGCATATAGCAGTCTTCATAAATCTAAGACAATGACATTGTCATATATTAGGTAACTGTTAAACAGTTATTTTAAAGAATGAGTCATATTAAGGATCTTTAAAAAAAGAATTAAAGCCCCAAAAGAAGAGTTTATTTACGTAATAATCGATTTTAATGATTGTTATTTAGTCTTCTTACCTTTTTGGAGATTTTTTTGAAAGCCAGTATTCTGGATTGTCCTTTAGTTCTACTTGGTATGCATTGCCGATTGGCAAAATTTTGGCATGTGTTTTCTGATTTCAGTCGAGAGGTTTGGTTTTTTTGTTGTTATTTTGTTGGTTTTTTCCTTTCTTTTTTGGTCTCAGAAGTTGATGTGGCAGCTGAAGCAACATTCTGCCAGTACAGTATTCACCAGCTGTAAACTGTGCAACCTGAAGCATTTTTTTATTTATTCTCATTGATTATATATTATCTATGATGATGTTGGCACACCACTGACTTGTTTTGTGCTGACTAAAAAAAAATCTAAATTTTATCACTAAACCCCCAAAATTTCACAGCTGTGTCTTTCTAAGTCAATTTCTTTCATTTGTGATAAAAATGAAGTTTTAAATAATTAGGCTGTCAATTCCCAGTCCACAGTTGGGATGCATCAATTCAATATAAATAGTGGATATAATTCTGTAAAACCATCTTACATTCCTAATTTTGGCATAGCCCATGTAATCTGTTGAGCACATAACAAAAAATGAGCCAGCATGGAGACTGACTAACTTATTGCTCTTCTTCTCTTAAAAAAATGATGAATTTGTAAGTGTTCACTTTGCATTTTTTCTAACAGCTTGCTGTATTAATAAAATATATTTGTGTTAAGTATTGTTGAAGTAGTTCAGTGCAGCAGTTTTTATTATTTTCAAGCTCATAGGATTTTATACAGACGGTGTTATTACTAACCTGCTAGCTGAAATAACCTAACTACACTTGACTTCCTTATACACCGAATGATCAAATGTAGACTAGGAAATTTTGTCAAGAACATGAGTATGTAACTAAAAGAATTTGGATGGTTATCTATTACTCATTTGGTGTCATAGTATCAGAATTCTGAAAATTTTAAAACCAGCATAATTTTTTTTAATTGTAGACAACTTTTGATTAGGCTCTAAAAATTACTTTGTCAATAAAGTCTGAATACCATGAAAGCTGAAAATCCAGGTATATAATGAAGTATCTTTCTGTGGTTTTCTACCCTTACTGTGCAAATCTAAATTTATGTTTTAATTATTTGAAAAATAATTTTAAATGTATCAGTAGCATGTGCATCGTTAATATATTGGATTATGTATATATGTAGAAAAGAGGCTCCCCAACTATATTATTCATTGTGTGTTATTCATATCCAATATCTTACTATATTTTAGTTTTCATAGTTATCTTCTTCTGTGTCTCAAAAGAATCATGGATATCATTGTAAATACTCAGTAATACTTTAATTATGCCAAAGTTTTTACATTTAACCATGAAAGCACATTTCAAGTGTGGGGGAGATAAAAAGGTTTTAGACTCATTTACTCTATTTTACTGTAAGCTGTAATGATTAAATTTATTGAGGCTTGTGTAATACGCACACAGTGCGCTAAAGCATGTCAAGAAGGAGCTGATAATTGAAGATTGAAAAGAGGTTTTCCAGCAGTATTTAATTATTTTAATAGGTACTAATTTGTACTCTCTTAAGATGGTGTGGCTTTCTTGCGTCACCTTTTTAATTATTGGTAGATGGGAGTGTTTTTTCTGTGCAAAGCATGCTGATCAATAGGCCTGCAGTTTTCAAAGGACACTTAGGAGACTGAAGCTTTGCAATTTGTTTCTGTATCAAACATTTGTAAATTGCTTCGTCTGTACAGCTGTATTCTAAGGTAAGTACAGTGACCTGGTAGGTGAAAACATACTGGAATTACTGTCACTGTAAGACTTTTCTGTTCTATGGTATAATAATATTTTATGAGGATACAACAGTCACAAATCGCAGACAGAAGTATCTCAGAAGTTGATTTTACACTACACTATTTATATGTAAAAATAAAAAATCATGTGAAATATGTGTTGCAGGTACTGAATTTTTCATGCCCTCAAAACCAAGGAAAATTAGTTACTTGGTCAAAATGTATGTGTAAGAAATGTAAGAACTTGCTGCTCAGCTAGACAGGGGATCTAAAAATTTTTACTCTCTGAACTTTCTATACAGTACTTGTGTTGATGATGATAATGTACCTAGAACAAAGGTTTCCTATTTTTCACTTTTTAAATAAGTTGCTACTTCATCATATTTCATGAAATAATAGTGTCGGGTTGAGGTTTTTTCCAAATATAATTAATGCATAGAACCATAATGTTATAAATATAAATTCTAAGTTTCTCCTGCGTACTTGAAACTAGTGGGATGTTTGGTAAGCAAATTTAACACGTAACTTTTCTAAGCATGAAATTTAAATGAAAATTAATTTGTAGAACATACATAAATTGGTTCATACAGCAGACCACTTAACATCAGCGGTGTAGGGAAAAATGGTTCTAGTTTTACTGCTTCATCTAAGCTGCTGTTTCATGATTTATTGGTTTACTTCCCGAATTATCAAAGGTTTTCATCAGCATTCTTTGGGTGATTTAGTTTTCTTATTTTAATTTTGTACGGACAAGAAAAAAACCACCACCCCAAGACCAAACCCTAAAAACCTGTGTGCTGGTTTGGGGTGGGATAGAATTAGTTGTCTTCAGAACAGCTGGTCTGGGACTGTGTTTTAGATTTGCCCTGGAAACAGTATTGATAACACAGTAGTGTTTTTGCTACTGCCTAGCAGTGCTTACACAGCATCAAGGACTTTCTGCTCCTCACAGGGAGTTGGGAGGGGACACAGCTGGGACAGCTGATCCCAGCTGACCAAAGGAAGATCCCAGACCTTACGGTGTCAGGCCCAGTATATGGCTGGAGGAAGAAGCAGTGAGAGGGTTTGGAATGGTGGAGTTTGTCTTCTGAAGTAACAGTTAACATGTGATGGAGCCTGGCTTTCCTGGGGATGGCTGACCACCTGCCTGCCTGTGGGAAGTGGTGAATGAATTCCTTGTTTTGTTCCGCTTGCATGTGCAGGTCTTGCTTTACCTGTTAAACTGTCTTTATTGCTAACCACGAGTACAACCTAGTATAACACTGATTATTTTTTAACGTGTGATGTTAAATGATCATCTCCTGTGAGGAATTCTGTTCTTGTTGCCATGTCCTCTTGAAGTTAATTTTAGTTTAGTTTGCCATGATACATAATTTTTTAAAACTGTTTTTGTTTAAGAAGGCCAAGGTTTTGTCTCTTGTCATCTGTCTCTTGAAACCTTTTGCAGAAATGGTTATTTCTTTGCTAATAGATAACTGCAAACAAGGCTTTCTCTAGCCAAGATAGGACCTATAATATTTATATTTAATTGTTTTGTGTCTGTCTTCCCTGTTGTAATTTAGACTTCTGGTATTTTCTTTGAGCTGACTAGTAAGTTTCATTCTCAGTGAGTTAGAAGAATTTTCACGTTCATGTGTGAAATGTAGTTTTAACTTCTGCTTTCTCCTAGCAGTCAAATTTTCTGCAAGAAATGTTTTTGCTCAGTGTTGGTACATCATGGAGATGAGGTGACTAGGTATATGTTGAGACTTCAAAAGAACATGTATTACAATTCCCTGTAAAAAGCATTAAAGAGACAGTGTTGAAATGAAACTGAAAGTAAGTCCTTGTTTTGAGTGATCAGATGTTTCATGTGGATGAGATGTGGAATATTTCACTTCAGTGTTTCTAGTCTGATGCGTGTCTCATTTAAATGTTTATGTTCTCATCCTTTTGAAATAAAAGCAATAGCAGGGGTTAAAGCTCTCTGTTAATATCCTAGGTGAAACTTTTGTACATCAATAAATTTGTTGTGGTTTTTTTTTCTCTTTATAGGCTAATTGGTTGAAATTAGCTGTAAATCTGCTTATTTTGAGTTCACAGAAAAATGTGTGAAAATGTAATTGGTCTTATTTTGAAAAAAGAAAAGTAGTAAGTAACAGTTTGTCAAGGTCTGGTCATCTCAAATTTGTCTTTATTTCTGTAGTAATGGAGGAGCAGCAAATTCTGGTTTTTGCTTGAGGTAGACTGTCAATGCAATTCTAGATCAAGGATAATTAAAAGCATCGAAGTATTGTGTCTGGAATTGCAGTTTCCTTTTAGCTGATAATGCTGCCACTTCATTTCTCTGGTAGGCAGGCAGTCCTTGACCATGTCATGTGTATCTTACTGATTTATAGTGCTCTTGTAACAATATCATGTTGTGCCAAGCCAGAATATCTTATATCCATGAAAATAAAAATAAAAAAAAAAAAAATTCAGCTGTACTTGTAGTCTTTTTAGTGATGTTAAATATTTTTCTCTCTTTTTTTTGGTCTGTTAATCCAATTTAACTTTTCTCTTGGAACATGTAGTTGTGTGTTTTCTAACTACTGATTTTAAAAAGGCTGAATTCTCTAGTGGAAGTTGTTTAACCTCTTTTTAAATTACTGACAGACTAAGAAGTGCTGATTTAGCTGAGTAAACATTTGCTTATTTGTGAGGGATGTATTGTATCCTGTACAAGTCAGTCTTAGTCATTGGCCCATAATGCTTTTTGGCTGTTATTTTATTCATGATACTTTTAATTTTTTTTTTTCTTTATTCATTAGCCCTAGGTGTGGATAACCTGTATTATAGGTTATGTTAGTCTATGAGTAGTTACTAAACAACTTATCCCACATCTTGCTCTTAGCCATTAATAGTTTCTGAAGGCTCATTAACCTGGCTTAGGAGTGGATTGACTGTATTACTTTCCCCCATTTAGCATTTTTCCTGATTGCTTGTAAGATGGATACAGTGCTTTACAGGGACCTTGATGTCAGAAGTATAGACATGGAATCGTCTACCTGAAGCAGGTCAGGTCTGTATGTTTGAGCTGCATTTGTGGCTGTTTGCAGCGATTTGGTACACATGCTAAATACTCAGTGAATGTTTAGCATTATTCTTAACTTTATGGAGACTGTGCTTATGGCAGTGCAGAAAAAAATCATTATATATAGGATTATAAATGGAATTCATCCACATATGTAATATGTGGATGGCAGAGCATTGTGTTTCATTCTGTTACTGCTTTGTTCTGCAGTCTAAACTGAGTTCTTGGTTCTAATAATTTAATACTTAGGTGCCTTTCTGTGTCCTAGATGAGAAGCAGTGGGTGGAGGTTGCAACATGGGAAATTTGCACTGGATACTGGCTTGTGTAATCTCATCCTTAGAATATTCAAAACTTACATGGAGAAGGCACTGAGCAACGAGGACAGAGTATTGCTTTGAGCAGAGGTTGGACCATGTGATCTCCAGAGGCCCTTTCTGACAGAAGTTACTCTATTACAAGAGAGTGAGAGCAGTGTCCAGAATATCAGAAGAGTTAGCTCTTTTCTATCAGAGAAGAGTTTTAAATCACTAATAATGGAAGTGCTGCCTGGCCTCAGTGTGTTGAATGACGGCTGTGATGCTGTTCTTATTCTCAGATGGACACTGTTTCTGGCTTTAACTGTAGCAGCAAAACTGGCTGTACCCTTTATTCTGGTTATATTGTTTCATAACTGTGTTGGCAGAGTTGCTTACAGGTTCCTGACAACACCTGTAGCTGATCCCCTTTTCCCTCCCTCAGTGTTCATTTGTATCTTATTACCTATATTGTCTTTCCAGAACTAGAAAATAATAGCATATATTAGTGCTTATCTAAAGTAACTTTTTATTTTCTGTCCAAAGATAAATTTCTGTTGATGCTTACTAAATTGCAGAATTGAAGGACAGTTTTCTGCACCTATTCATCCCCAACACTCTAGGAATAATACAGGGCTATTTCATAAAAAGTAATCATCTTTAGGGGGTAGTTCATCATGTCTTTTGTGTATCTCTAGTCCTTAGGCTGAAAGATGCTTGAAAAGGGAAATGAGTTAATACCGAAGTGTAGTATGCAGAAATAGTAAGTAAAATTTGGAGGCTAGTATGACAAAGTGTGGAGATTTGTTTAAAAAGGTGTAATAACATTCAGGGAATGTGCATTTTAACTGAATGCTCTGTAGTTCTCAGTATTTCATAGAGCATTTGAGATGCACAGAACGAGTGCTACAAGTGGAGCAGATGTTCTGAATAGCAACACTGTCTGCAGTTACCAGTATTTGAATTTTAATGTTGCTATAATCTAGGTTAGAGGCTGGTTACTTAATATTTGCTGATACTGGGGTTTTTTTACTGTTTTCCTGTTGTAACTTTCCCCGCCTTTTTTGTTTATTCTTGAACTGCTTTTTTCTCATCTGAGTCCTGTGTGTTTGTTATTACAGTTGTCTTCATAACTCTGGATCCTTCTCCTCCCCTTTTCTTCCCTTCATGATAAACTTTTGTGGAGAGCTACACCTTATTCTCTAAGTTTTTAATGCCTCAGTCCAAACTGTTGCTGATTTAAAAGCTGAGCATTTTTTTCTTGTTCTGTTAATAGTAGTATTTTGTGTCGTGCAGCGTATTTGTCTTCATACTTCTTTCCTCAAGTTTGCTGTATCTTCTTGTGTTTCTAAATCTCATGCTTTTGTTCCAGAATTATGGTCTGTGCTTTGGTGGATAGTTGGGTCTTGGCTATAATTTTGCCAATTGAAGTTATTTTAAGTACAGCTAAAATATGTCATCTTTCATTGAAAGTTCCTAACAGGGAATAGTTTATTTCATATCTCCAAATATTTCATTTTGCTCATTATACCCATTGCTTCCTTAGTCTCACACCCCTATTTTTCTTCAACTTGATTTTGCTTGTGTCTCATCTCATATTTAATTTTACATTTGTTTTTGGTGTGAATGTGCATTGGTAAGAAAGGTCAACACTTTGCCCTGTAAATCTCATTTTTACTTAAAAAACCCTTTTGTTGTACTTGCTTATCTTTACAATCTGGTATGAAGTCTGTCATCCATGTTCAGGTGCTAGGATGATGTCTCTCAGTATGTGGGTCTTTTTATTTTCTGGTTAAAATATTTATTTATTTATTTATTTATTTATTTATTTATTTATTTATTTATTTATTTATTTGAAGAGTAACTTCAGAGTGCATGACAAAATGATTGGTACTGTACTTGCAGTGCATAACATTGGCATCTGTGCCCATCATGTTCACTTCAAAGGACTAAATGGTGCCAGAACTTAAATGAAAACTGATCCTCTGAGCCGTCATGGGGGAAAGGCTGATGATTAAACTGCAGAGTTTTTTCTCTTTGTTGTTAACTACATCCCCTTAAGATGTAGTCAGATCACTTGGAGTGTTTCACATTGTCCTTTTTTTCTCCTTCTCAACCTGCTTTTTAACTCTGAGCCATACTTAATGGTGCAGAAAAATTCAATCAAAGAAAAAATGGCACCTCTTCTCCATCTGTTGGCATCCATCAGTCCATCTATTGCTGAGGGAGTTGTTTTGTTTGTTTTCTCAGAGTTTTGAATTGTGTCAGGTGAGATGTTTATGGCATCTAGAGGAGGTTTAAGCAGCTTTTGAGTTGTTTCATTTGTTCAGAAAGTAGATGTTTAATGCTGGGCACAAGGATATTCAGTACACATAAGCACATGTATCAAACAGTATATTCAGGATTGACTTCTTCAATCTTGATCAGCATATTCTATGACTAAGGAGCCAGAAAAGGACATTTAAATCATAAGATATTTATGACGTTCATGAACCAGGCAGGACAAAGATCAGTAAAGTCACCCCACCTGAAATTTCTATGGAGTGAATGGACTATCATTTGAAACTGAATTGCTGTTACCCCAGGACTGTGGGGGTTTTTGCAGGTGGGTTGTTCGGCTTTTCTACTTTGAAAAGTAAAGTGCTTGCACTTTGCCATGTATTTGATTAAGTGAACAGCTTCTAAAGGCAGGCTTTAATCAACCCAATTGTATGCTTATTCTCTGTGTACTCTCTAGATCAATGTCTTTTGTGTCTGAACCATAACAGGGCAGCAGTCTAATGACTGATTATACATTGCACTGAACTGTATATACATCACACCTGTAGAGAATACAAAGATTGGAGCAGCTCTTTCAGCGTTGTGATAGATTAGCATATTTTATAAAGGTGATAATGCTGAATTACTTCAGATTGAATGCAGTTAGTAGGATCTTTACTGATTTGGGGCAGAGAGAATTAATTTGCAATACTGTAATGTGTAAACAGTTCTTACGAATCATTTGTACTGAATTTCCTTGCTGTGAGACAATCTGACGCTGCTCTTAAGTACTCACTTGTTCCCACCAACCACTTCCTTGTCTTAGCTAGACACCTATTTTACTTCTTGCTTTGGAGAGTTAAATGAGCATAACAATGAAGTGTATACTTTTCTTTTGATGCAGGGTCAGGCAGGTGAATCCACACACAAGGAGAGTGGCAGAGCCAGCAAAAACCAGTAGTGGAAGTGCAAGGGCAACATCTGGAGCAAAGTAGGAAAGGTTGACAAAGACTCTTTCTTCAGCAGCAAAGTGCTAAGTTGAATGCTCAGCTGTCTAATGGAATTTCAGCTTTCAGAAAGCCCAGTAATGCTGGCAGGTTTTGTGGTTTTTTCCAGTTGCTTGATCACTTGATACCAATATTCCATTTGCTTTTGAGGAACTAGATCTGTATCACTCATTTCAGTGTTAAAGGCAAGATACATAACAGGCTGGTACCTTGGCTTTTTTTTATTCCAAAATTATAACATCAATTTGTAGTTATTGCTGAAGCAAAATTAGGTCACAAGGAATTCAACAACGTACTTGGACTTACCAGATGGGGAAGGTGAAGTGTATCCCAGTAAATGCCACTTTATGCAGGCTCTTCTACTGTAATTTTATGTTGAAAACACAGTCCAGAGACTTTGGAGATTAATGATGGCATACATTTCTGCAAGACCATGTACCTCACTGGTAAATGTCATATAGAATTAGATTTTAAATTTATCTGTTCCTCCATCTTGCCTGGTGATTAAGAAACGTTTATTTACCAGTGATCAGGCATTGGAACAGGCTTACCAGGGAAGTGGTGAAGTCACCATCCCTGGAGGTATTTAATAGATGTGTAAATGTGGCACTTGGGGACATGGTTTAGTGGTGGACTTGGCAGTGCTGAGTTAATGGTTAGACTCCGTGATCTCAGAGATCTTCTCCAACCTAAATGATTCTGTGATTCTATCCTATATTCCATTACAGCAGTGACTGCAGGCATTTTTTTATCTCAAGCAGGAATCAGCTTAGATCCATGGTGGAGTTGAAGTCTGTCCAACTGCAAATAAGTACCACTTCCGGTTTTGCCATTTTTCAGCAAAATGTGACTAATTGCTTTAGATTAATTAATTAGCATGTTCTGCCTCAGTGGTTGCGAAAGTGCATTTGTTTCTCCAGTTAAAAGTGTCATCTGAGCACTGACTCCTGATCAAGCTGCTACAGCAGGAGGGTACAACATTAAAGTCACATGTGACAGAGTTATGGCAAAACACCCTTGGTATTGTCTGAAAAGTAGGCTGAGAAACTTAAAAGTGTTACAGAAGGGGAATTCCTATTTCAACAAGATACCATTACATTTTTTCAGGTCTTTTTATGACTAACCAGGTTTCTAAATGCATAACATGTAGCAAATTTTAAATATCAGCTGAAATAGAACCTTTTTTTTCCCCCTTTTGCATGTGTTGTATGGGTTTAAAAGCAGCTCACTAGCAAATGTCCCTGTAAAGAAGAGAAGTGTGTCTCCATGCTGGTTCTTGCATTTTCTCAGTGTTTGTGTGCCATATGGTTTTACAGAAAGAGAAACTCTAAAAAGGCATGTAGGTGTACTAAAAGAGGAGGAACAAAGATAAATCTTCTGAAAACTAGTAGACAATTTGTTTCATTGAACACAGAAACCTTAACATGATACTGGGTTATACCCCAAGCAGGAAATTTTACGTATGCCATCACAGGGCATTAGAGTATTTCTTTGGAGTAGTATTTTCTTAGAATCAATTGAAAAACAAAAGTTACCTGGAACCACGAAGAATAATAAATGTTATTATTCTACACTTAATAGTTCATCACTTTCCTTTTTGCTTTAGTCCTTTCTTTAGGAAATTCAAATCTTTTGAAGACTAATTTTCTTGAACTGTTATAAAACCTCCATGTTTCCAAAGCACAGAAATGATGTAGTTGTATATATGATGAATTGTTGAATGTCACTATTCATGGTCATATCCAGGTATGCTAAATCATGATCCTGGATCAGCATTTGCATTTGTTATTATTTTGACATGCAACAATTTCAGTGAGGTAATAGTTGTTAGTTTTTCTGACTTATCCAGGGAATTCTTTTCCCATTGTTTGGTGAATGTGTTTTTTCTATTCTTGCATTCTAAAGTGAATCCCATCCAGTGCAGTTTTCCCTCCTGATTCAGAATTAATAGTAAGGAGAGTAAGTAAGTGTGCAGATCTTTAAGACTTTCTCCCTCATTTCTGCAATATCCTTTGATGCAACATCCCAGCCTAAGGAAGTTCCTGTCAGCATTGTCCTGAAAGTGTTGTCAGATGTATCAGGGGTTAGACACCAGAAACATGTTTGCACCAGTATTAGAGAAGTTCATTTCCAGCAGCAGCAGTGCAAAGTCACATCTGGGAGAAGTGAGTGATAAGCAAAGTATAGCTGCAATAATATCAAGGCTGGAGAAATTCATTCCTTTCCTGTGCCAGTGCTGACATGGATAATTTGGTTGTCATTTCTACAGTTGTTCTGGCAGCACAAGGACTTTTAGGTACAACCATAAATTCTTCTTGGAATTGGTGCACAAGTCTGATGTTTTATTCCCCACTCCATTAAAAACAGTTAAAATTTGGACATTATTTTCTGTTTCACTGGTAAGGGGTTTTATGAATCTGAAAAACCCGGAGAATTTCCTTGTCTAAATCCACTTTCAAGTTACGAATTCTCTTCACTAAATAAGAAACTTAATGTCAAGATTTAATATATAATCTTGGATTAGTATATGATTTCTGCACATTTGGGGTATATGTAAGAAAGTAATCTGTCCAGCTACTATTGCAGGTACTTCACTTTGATAGCATTTATTTCAATAGACAAATAAGATCTATTCAATCCTAAAACTTTGGCATCCCATGTCTCCTTTTCTGGAGAGATAGGAGGCATGTTGCTGACTAGGGAGTGTACTGTGAACAGAATTCAACACAGAATTTCTCTTGACTAACTTCAGTCATCTGTGGTGTGGACATCCACACTTAAACCATAGGGCACTGTATCAAAAATATACAGACCTGGAAAAGGAGACGTCAGTTTTCATTACTTGGAGAAAAGCACCATTTGGACTTAAATGCCAACGTTTGAAGGAAATACCATTTCTTAGTAGGATTTCTTATCTGGATACTATTATAGGGCAATAAATAGTAGCTTTCCAACAAGATCACTATGGAGATGTGTAGTGTTTTTGCAGCAATATCAAGGCATCAAGACTTTTGAATCCTGTTGCAGTCAAGCAACTTTGATGTTATGTTGAGAAAGCCGCTGATGGCCTTTGCATTCTGAGAATTAGGAGGGTTTGCTTTGTAGAGTTCAAATTAGAAAGAACTTATAAGACACTAGCAATGAATAAATTTACGAATGAATAAAGGGTAAGGATAGATTCCCATAGGTGACCTTTAATTCCCAGGCTGCCTCCTAGTGATCAGCTTTCCCTCTACATTGACGGTCATCCTTTTATGGTTTGTTTTGTATTGCTTCTCTCAAGCTTTTCAGAATACAGCACTTAAAGCAGGTAATTTTACTTATGCATTCCCAAAAATGAACTAATTTTACCCTGTAATTCTAGCTGCTGCTTTGCCTTAGTGTGTGTGAAGTACCTTCTCAAACAAAGGGTTTCAGAAAAGTGAAGAATTACAGAAAAGGAGCAGGTCTTTGGTACAAAGATTTATCAGTCAAACTTAGCTCTGAAAATCTCATCTCTCTGAAGAATTTAAAGGGAGATGGTAGATTCCTGGATGGAACCCTGGACTGGGTTTTTCTTACAAGTGTTCATTTCAGGGTTAGCTGGCTGATGGGCCAACATCAAGATTTCAGAGAAGTCACTTAGGGCTACTTTCTGCTAAATTTGATGAGAAATGCAGACAAGATAAGTAAGATGTTCTGAAAAGAGCTGCAAAATTAACTGTAAATAAACATGTCATTTTTCCTACAACCATCTTAGTTTTTCCACAGTGTATTATTTTGTTGGTAATAAAGTATGAAATATTTCTTTCAAATATGTATGAGTCAACACTTTAATATACTGAACAGTAAATATCAGAGTTGCTGTAGTCACTGTAACTTTACATTATATGAATTTTGATTAGTATGTTTGGAATGGGAGTATTTGATCTTAATGGATGACGTTGTCTTTCACTTAGTACCTCTCTGCTCAGCATGACATTTATGAAATTTCAGAACAGCACCAGTTCTTCAGGATTTATTATCCAAACATCATGCTAGCAAGACTTCCAGAAACACAATGTTTGGTCTTGCAATGATTTGTGATACTTTTTGTAAAGCCAAGTTATTGAGATGGCAGCTGGGTTTATTGAAAGAGGTTTAAATGTTCAGGCTTGTCCTGAATTGTATTGATTAAACATTCTATTGAAAAAAGCAGATAGTCTGTGTTTGATGGTCATATTAATATAAAGTACCTATTCTTCAAATTGATCACACTGAATACATTATTCCTGTAATTTAGTGGGATTTTGGGGGTTTTTGTTTGTGGTTTTACAATTAATCTTCTTTGTTTTCCCATAGGGAGACAATTTTAAGCAAGAACCCTGGATACCTGTTAACAAAAGCAAAACAGAAGAAAAAGAGAAAAAGAAACAAAACAATGAAAAGTAATCGTACAGAAATTACAAAGAAAATGTTATGTGGAGTAGCTCATCATCCAATTCCAGGTGACCATGATGAATCAGAAAGTGAAGAGGATGATTTGGAGGAAGAAAACAAAAGATCATTGTGTACATTCAGCAAAGGCCCAGAGGATCCAGTAGCAGTTTGTGAAGAGCAGCCTAAGAGTGGTGATGAAAGCCTAAAAGAAGCTTCAGGGGGCTCAAGAGAGAGTTTTCTGGTCACTGTGCCTGAGGTCTCAGTGATGTCAAATAGTGCATGGAAAAATGAATTGCCTGTAGAAAGTGACAGTTTGCTTTTAAGAGATGTAAAACCTTTTTGTAGTGAAAACCTAAGCAAAAATGCATTAGATGATGAGGAAGCAAATCAAAGGCACAAAGACAATCTTTGCAGTTTCCAAAAAATAAGAAAGGATAAAAATTCCATCCAGGAAACAGAAGGCATTTCTGAGGACTATGGTGTGTCACTTTTAAGCACAGAAAACAAACTGGGATCATGTCAAATTATATGTGAACCTGACTTGGAAGCCAAGCTGGTAAGTTTAAACAGTGAAGAAAAAGAAATCTCTCAGTGTTACAATTCAAATGTACTTGATACTGTGCCTGATAACACAGAGGGCAAAGGTGCATTAAAAGCAGAAGAGACTAGCTCCAATGCCTGGGCTTTTTTTTCAATTAATTTATCTACTGAGGAGTTGCAGATAGGCTTCGATACTCAAGTTTCTTTCTCTCCACACTCTGAGGATAAAATTGTAGGTGAACAAAGACCTCAAAAAGTGCTGAAACCTGAACAGACTCAGACGAACAGTTCAGCAGAGGTGAACTGCTATCAGTCAAATGAAGGATTGGTAAAAGAAAACCATCACGAAACAGAAACGGAGGAGGTTGGCAATGTAATAAGCAATGATCTGTCTGCATCTCCCACTGGTAAAGTGCACTTTGATTCCCTAGTGGAAGCCAGGGCTACCTTCATGCAGGGTTCAAGTGAAGTAAATGTGCCAATAAATGATGCTACACCAATTACATTGAAGAGGAAGAGATACAGGAGAATTGTCAACTTAGCACCAAAGTTTAACCTACCAAGACAGATCACTGATCATACAGAGGGAGGGAAGGAAGTCCCGGTAAGAGAAGATATTCCCCAAAAAAGTGTTTTGGAAGTCAGGCAAAAGAGCTTTCTAGGCAAGAACTGTGGAGAAGCACATGAACAAGACCATTCATTGCAGGAATATTCCTTACCCACTCCGGATGCCAATGCTCTGTTACATAATATTTCTTGCATTCATTCAGGACAATGTTCTCCTATATTAAAATGTACCTTCAAGGTTTGTGTAGATTCCAAAACTAAGGAGGAGCAAGCTACAACACTTCAGCCACAACAGCTAGTTGATAAAAGAGAGGATGAGGGTGAACATGTTTCTTCAGAGGTTACAAATGGCCAACCAGATATTTTGTCTTCTGTTAAAGCTGTTTCTGAATATCTAGAAGATTCTAATGCACTGGTAAGCTGCAGTGAAAATGCAAACAAAGCAGATGACTCTGAGCCAGCAAAGGCCTCACAACTTCAAGATTATCAAGATGCAGATATGAAATGTAATTTTCTGGGACTTCCCTTATCATTAGGATTTGCTTTTCAACTTGTGCAGCTCTTTGGTTCTCCAGGTCTTCCACTGGGTATAATGCTTTTCTTACTACTCCTATGTAAAATAAAAAAAAACCCCAAAACAACCCAACCCCCCAAAAACCCACAACCCCCTCAAAACCACAAACAAAAAACAAAGCACTCCCTCCAAACCAAAAAAAAACCCCAAAAAGACTGTGGTTAAAAACTAATTTTTATCGCAGTTCTTAGTTAAATAGTAATCCTGTTGAAACAAATCACTGCTGCTTTGGTGATAGTTTTTAGTTTTTACCTAAAATCCTCAGTCTCTGTCAAAGGGGCTTTTGGTTTGGCCCTGTATTTGCAGTCTTTTTAGTAACAAAAATTGACTAACTTTAAATCCAAAGCATGAAACACTTGCTGACATTTTAATGTATCCTAGTAAGACTTTGCTGTGTTGATTAAAGAACTAAAAAATGTTTTAATACATCTGCTGAGTAAGATTTTACTGTGATGATTATGGAATTAAATGAAAATGTGGTACAAGATGTGTGCCCTTTATATAAAGATTGCATGTTTATATTACAATAATAGCTTTCTTTTTTTTTTTTAGTAAAGTTTTCATACACTCTTACATGGCTTAGATACTGTTGAAAATCCCAAAATCTAATTTAGTTTGAAGTTGACTATCAAACTTAGAAGGTGTGTTTTATGATAGTGAATGCCTTCTTTTTTATCTTGCCTGATTAATGTGTCCCAGTGTTGTACACTTGCCTTCCAGATCTCCAGATGTCTTATTTTTGTACTTCCAGTTTAATAATTTTAAGTTAGGAGGTAAAAGACAATCAGTCCTCAAAGGAATTGTGTGTGGAAACCATTGTTTCCCAATATACTGCTGGCTAATGTAATCCCACAGAGCTGTAACCAGCAACAACAACAGAGTTTTGCTTGGAAGTCACCCTAGAACACCTGCTGAAAGAGCCATGTTCCCTGTGCATAATGTTTTTCAGATTCTTGGGTCCAAATTTAGTGGAAAAACTGTAACTTTCATTTAGACAACAAACAGGATTAAAAAACACAGACCAACTTTTCAGTATACAGACCTCTGCATCTGTTTGTTTCAGTAGAATTTAAATTTAAGCATGAATTTTCATATGAAAATTATAATTTGACAACTGAGGAGCATCTTATGTCTTGTTATCTTCCCAAACTGACGTCAGGATTCTTTGTTGTTTTTTAAAAGTCAATGGCAATGCCACCTGCCAGAACAGTGATGCAAACCATAGGAAGCAGGAAGCATTACTTGGCTTGGTCCCTAAAGGACCTGCAGCGCTGCTTTACCTAAACCAGGCACCACACACCAAAGAACTTTCCATATAGAGCTGAAATTAAGCAAGGAAGTACTGTTGGTGTCCTCAACTGTTACATTTAAAACATTTTTCTTCTCCTAACTTGGTGAATCTTCATATCTGTGATCTTAAATTTCATAATCTTAGAGGGAGTTGACTGTCACTTGAAAACAGGGATCTTCCAAGAAAGAAAAAAAAAAAGCCAGGCATTCAGAAATACTCAGTAGATTAGTAAACCAAATGTTCTTCTTCTCTGAGTCAGTAACAGGTGACATTCTCTGGAGTTTAGATGATTTTCCTTTGGAAATAACCTTTAAGAAATACAAACCCACCCCAGTATCTCTCTGAAACTGCCAGCTTGTGATTGCTGACTGCTGGGGTTTTCCCATCAGAACTGTGCCTGGCTGGCCACATTCTCCTTTATTATTATTATTAGCCTACAATTTCAAAAATCATAGTGCCTTTCTTTTTTTTTTTTTTTTTGTGGCATACTGTATATTGACAGGCTACTATTTATTGATGCACACATTTGAGTGGTACTATTTTACAACACTGGGAATTGCAGTCAGTTTTTATTGAAATTATTTTGAAGGGGAAATTTTTGGTAAATAAATGTCTTTAGTTAATTATAAATGAAAGACTTAGTTGTCTGTCCTGCTTGTATGATTCTCATATAAGTGTAGAATGTATTTCAGACAGTTTTCCTATAAAGAATCTCTTTTCAGCTTCTTAAACAGTGTTAGAGTTAAAACATTTTGAGAAGTAACTTCTCTAGTGATACTGCACAAATTCTTATAATTAAGCATTTTGAAATTTAAAGGTTGTTATTTAAGTTCCATTTCTTTTAATTTATTGACTGAAAGCTTTGTTTTTCTTGTGTGTGCCTATTTTTAGGGGAGTATGTGGGGGAAATGAAAGTATGGTAGGAAAGCCTTTGTCTAAATAAAGAAACCAAACCCAAATCTCCTTCCCTCTCTTTCTCCTCTTGTGCACTGACCTTAGATTCTAGAAATTCTAATTTTGCTGCTGGCTCATTTAAATATATACTTTTTTTTAAAAGTATATAAATAATGTGTGCAAAAATTGTAATTCAATGATATATTTTGTCTGTGGGGAGACCTGAACGCTCAACTGCAAAAAATATTTTCTTCTGCAGAATCCTTGTTGCCAGATGATTATATAGTTCCCCTTGACTGGAAAGTTTCAAAGATGATCTATTTACTGTGGAAGACCTCTGTGGAGGTATGAATTTCAGGGGATTTTGGAAGGCCTTCCAATATTTCAGGTGCAAAGAGGAATTCTTCAGTTTTTATTAGTAAATTTGCTTTAATATCCACAATGAGGAGACAGATGTTTTCTGTACTCCTCTGGATATTTCTAGAACCAGCTCATTCCCCTGGTAGAATTCAGGTTTTGAAAGATAAACTTCAGAAAAATTTGATACCTGTGTCTTGACCAGGCCTATGTTCATAAAGTACAAGCTGCCATCATTCAGATGTTTTCCTTCTTATAGTTTTCTCTCATCATCTGAGCAAATCTCATCCTCTTATCACCTCTGCTAGAGCTGCAGCAGAGAAGTTATTCTGCGTGACTGTAGGCAAGTTAATTCTCTTTGTCTAGTTGGAAAGTGTTAACTTACAAATTACTTTTTTTCCTTGTCCGGTAGTGGAAATCAGGAAAATCCTGTAAATACAATGAATTAGTAATTATAAAATAGAGCATGGACTTTGTTCTTGGCCAAAATAACAAAATCTCTTGTCACGTACTTTCTTTTTGCTGGGTTATTGTTCTCTATTTTAGGAAAAACAGAAAACAAATGGATTGCAGAATGGAGATGGCTTGACTGGTAAGTATTCTGTGATACAAAAACTGTATAAAATTCTTCTTATCAAAGGGTTTGTCATCATCAATGAATGATAACGCTCCTCTTTGTGCCAAAGCACTAGGATGTGATAAATGGATTTGTGCCGCCATTGATTGTGTACATGGTATGACAAAGCTATGGTTGCTGTGAATCATCACTTCACATTTCCTGATCCAAGTGCTAAAAGTGCATTATCAGGTTTCCCATATGGAATTATTCCAGTAATTAGCACAAGTTTATCCATTCCAGATCCAAATTATGTTTAGCATGACATAGTTTTTCTTGAGACTTTACTTCCCTGAAAGATTGAGTATCTTCAAGTTAATTAAACTTCATTATCACTAAAAATTGGCAACATAATAATAGAATCATAGGATTATTTAGTTTGGAAAAGACCTGTAACATCATTGAGTTAAACCATTAACCCAGCGCTGCCCAAGTTCGCCAATAAACCATGTCCCCAAGTGCCACATCCACCTGCTTTTTGAACACTTCCAGAGATGATGATTTCACAACTTCCCTGGGCAGCCCCTTCCAATGCCCAGCCACTCTTTCACTAAAGAAATTTTTTCTAGTAATCAATCTAAACCTCTCCAGTGCAACTTGAGGCCATTTCCTCTTGTCCTGTCACTGTTTGCCTGCGAGAAAAGACCAACCCCCACCTAGCTACACCCTCCTTTCAGGCTGTTGTAGAGGGCAGTAAGATCCCCCTGAGGCTTCTTCTCTCCAGGCTGAACCACCCCAGCTCCGTCAGCTGCTCCTCATCAGACTTGTGCTCCAGACCCTTCCCCAGCTCCATTGCGCTTCTCTGGACACACTCCAGCCCCTCAATGTCCTTCTTGGAGTGAGGGGCCCAGAACTGAATGCAGGATTTGAGGTGTGGCCTCACCAGTGCCCAGTACAGGGGGACAGTCACTGCCCTGGTCCTGCTGGCCACACTATTGCTGATACAGGCCAGGATGCCATTGGCCTTCTCGGCCACATGAGCACAGCTGGCTCATGTTCAGCTGCTGTCAAACAGCACCTGAGGTCGCACACCCGCGCAGTAAAAGATACCAGGGTTTGTGTGAGGCTCTGGACTTCCACATGCATTAATTCCTGCAGTGTGTAGTTTATGGGATAAGGTTGCTTATTGTCTTTTTTCCATGATTTCCATATTAATGCAGTACAATTTCACAGGTTCCATAAAGAGTTTAAAAATACACAGCAGTAGTTCCCTGAAAGCTGGTAGAATTTTCTGTCTAAAATAGGAGGGAAATTTACCTATTTTAAAAGAAAGGCTGCTTTTGGAGAGACAGCATAAGAGCGGGAATAGACACACACATGCCTGGGTGTTGTCTCTCGCTCCCTACCCCCATGAGAGACAAAACTGAAAGATTTCATTTATTTTATAGGCCATTTAAGAGGCAAAAATCAAGAGGATTCTGGTAAAATAAAAGCTTGTTGTAGAAATACTCTATCCTGACACAACAGAAGTGACAGACTACGTAAGGTAATTTCAGGTGGTTTTGGCTGCAGTTTGTAATCTCTTCATTTTTTAGATGATATTATTAGTCTTGAAGATCTAAATAAAAATCACCAAGAGAATCAAGACTCTTCTGAAGCGCTCTCAGACATGGAGCTGTGTCAAGATGTGATAGAGCAGAACATCATAACCTCCACTGGCACTGGCTGTCTGGATGGTGCATTTCATCAGTCATGACTGACTGTCTTGAATTCTGCATGAACAAACAGGTAATCAGTCACCTTGTGAATGTTTCACTCTTTTATTATAGTTGACCAAATATCTAAAGAACATTTTATAATTTTTAAGGTGCATTTCGTATCCCCCAACTTACTTGGGTTTTAATTGGGTTAGGGTTGAGCGTTGTTTGGATTTTGTTTCTTTCAAGCCTGAATGGGGAAAAGAGAAGGCAGGATTTTGTTATTAAAGCCATATGATTTTATTTTTTCCTCTGAAATCTAAAACACGCGTGGTGAAGTGAAAGCAGCAGGGTAGGATGCCTAAGAGCTGGACTTTATTCCCAGTTTGGTTGCTGTGGCAATCTGTTGTGAGTCATCACAGTCCCACTTTCCTTGTCTTTTCAGCATGGAGAGTAATGCTGGCTCCAGTAAGGGTCTAATTACAAAGAGAACTCTATGAGTAATAAAACAGTAGTTCACCAAGTTATGAAAAAGTTACAGTTCATCTTTTCAGTGGAGAAACAGAAGCAGGAGGTCACAGTAAGACTCATATATTGAAGTGTTAAGTTTTCATTAATGTTTTTACTTGGTGTGACAAAGTGTGCTACTGAGTATTAGAAAGTATGTTATTGTGTTCTTGCTTGTCTTGTGAATTTTTGAACACTTTGGTAACTTGGCAAAGTTTCTTTGGTTTGTTTATGAGATATATTCTGGGGAAATTGTGATAAGAAAGAAGGATTATGTGTTCCAGCAGGAAAATGCGAGCTTAACTTCTCTATCATTTGCCGTTTGTTGTTCTTTCCAAAATGGAAAATGGATTAATCTGTAGTTTTTAAACAAATAAACGGAGGTACATGGAAATAGAATAACTTGCACGATGAGCAAACTGAGCTAGAAAAAGATTCCATATCCTGAGGCTTAAATTGTTCCCATCCAGACATCACAGGACTGCTGGAATACCATCCACATGGGATCTGGTCAGGGGGTCTTTGTCACCTGGTGTCCTGTGCCTGACCTGAGCATGAGTTGATGCCTGGAGCAAGAGTCAAGGAGGTGAATGTGCGCTGTGTTGAGACTGTTATAAACACGGAAGTTTTCACAGTGAAGGTTCATGTCAGAGGGGCAGTAGTTGAATAGTTTGGGTTGGAATTGAAACTTCTTGAATGGGATTTGATTTGATTTGATTTGATTATATGCCATTGATGATGAAAATGGCATTGCAGCAAATGCTGGTTAGCTGGTACCAGCTACCAATGTAGGCAGATGAGGGAGATCTCTGTGAACCACTAGCCCAGAGAGCACCGGTCTCACAGGGTGCTCTCGGCACAGATCACTGATAACATCAAGAACATCAGGTAGCAGTATTTTCCTCTTATATAATCAAATACTACAATCTTTGGTAAACATTAAGAAATATTTTCATGAAATACTTAGGGTTATGCCTGCTACCAATTTTTAGAAGCTACTTGTTTATAATATTGCAAATATGATCACTCTAGAAGTAGGATTTTGGCTTATGGTCTTGACTGGATGTCTGTGTGGGTTTGTATCCTAAGATATTACCCAGAAATGTCCAGGTTATTGATTAAGTGTTTATGTGCTAAAGAAACAGATGTGAAGACCTTTGTTATCTTTCCAGGAGAAAACTGGGAGACGTGAAACATTTCTTCCCCATTTTGTGCTTCAAGAAAAGAAAGACACATGCTAGCAGATTATCTTGCCTTATTGTCTGTACCTTTATCTGCTTGCTGAATCCAGCAAGCTGTTTTTTCTCATCAGATTTAATCCCTTTGTCTGTCTGCTCTGCTACTCCCAAAATTGTTTCAGTCTTCACCTCCTGCTTGTTGCAAGCACAACAGAAGTGACCCAGAGCCCTGTGTGTAGTGACCCTGCTGCTGTCTGCTGCCAGGAAACCCAAGTTTGTTATGTTGTGCTAAAGTCTAATGCTCTGTGTCAGCTTGTGTTGGTTCTAGGGAACATAGAATGAGAGCAATGCAGACTTTGCTGTGGAAGAAGACTCCCTGTCAGTGTTTGGCTTATAGAAAGGCCTTGCACTATCTCCGCAGGGCTTGGTCATTGGGATCTATGCTGGAATGGGGTGATACAGCTGGAGTTTAATGTTGGGAGGAGGAGGGAAGTTAATCAGGGGTTGACTGGGGTTTTTGTTTTGCTTTGTTTTACTTCAGCATCTGAAATGAGTCAGGGAAAGCCCTGAAGGCTGTTGGAGGGAGAGGATGAGACACCGGAGGTCAGAGGGTTAGGCTGCTCTGGAACTGTGATCTGCCACCGCAGACCAGGCTGATGCAATGAGTTGCTCCTGCCCAAAGTGTGAAGTGCTCTTCCTGCCAGCCCTGCTCCAGATAGCAGCTCCAGCAATTGCTGGCTGACATATAGGCTATCATTTAACTCACTAATCCCACCGCAAACAAATCGATACTTTCCTGCTAGACTGAGGAATTTAGATAAGCTGCTGTAAGGTCCAGCCTAGTGCCAAGGCTGGGGCAAGGGAGCAGATGAGGTTATGCTGCTGCAGATATGAGAAGAGGACGTGCAGGGTGTCCTGTCCGGGCAGCAATCAGCTCTGATACCAGGAGCCATGTACTCTGCAACCAAACATTCAGGTGGAGGACTCTTTTAAGCTTTTAGAAACGTAGGATATTAAAAGAATTAAACCAAGAAAAGTATGTGGAAAGGAAAAGCATGTCTTAGGGTTTTCAGCTGGCTCGTGCTCACTGTCAGGCACAGGATACCGGGTAACACAGAACCCACATGGGTATTCCAGCGCTCCTCTGAAGTCTGCATGTGTAGGCATTGTAAAAGACAGGTAAGTTTTTCTGATTGATAGTGCCCCTGGCTTTGAGGGATAAGGTTGTCTTGCCTCACCACAAAATAATTCTCCTCTGGTTGCTGATTAAAGCAGACTTGCCAGGAATGATGTCCCAGAGTGGTTGCAAAACTGCTCGAGTGAACAACTGTAAATGTTGAAATGGATTTGATTCCTTCAAATGTCAGGGGGGAAATAAAAACTAGGAAAATTGAAACATTACAACTGAAAGCTTTTAAAATCATAGGAAATCAAGGGAGAGCTAATATGATCACTTTGGTCCCTTTAGATTGGAAAGCAAACTGAGCATTTTTGGCTAAGTGCAACTTAATCTGCTAGCCAGATGATCATTCTTCTGTATTCATATTGTGTAAGGGTGTTTTTACTCCAGTGGGAGGGTGAACAGTGGTGGTGTTCCTTCGTGAAAATACAGGGTTAATCTCAAGTTTTTGTGAGAGCTCTTTATTGCAGCATTGGCAGCACATCAGTATTTGTTCTGGAGATTAAGCAAGAGTTCTCGGTTTGAGAAATGTCAAGATCAGTGAAAACAGCATTATTTTGTTGCCTAGAAGTTCTCCTTAGACCAGGATCACAAGTACCAGGTGCAATACAAATGTGTCAGTTTAATGATTTATCCACAGGGCTACTTCAAAGCAGAAGCTGGCATGTTTCTTTTTTAAGCACAGCAGTCAGTAAATCTCTGCAGGGACATTTCTTCCACAACAGTCTGGAAGGGTGTGGTTTTGATGGGACAAATCTCTTGATGCCCCGTGTTATCGCTCTTTCTTTCCCTGGCTGTGCTATTCCCAGCAATTCCCTTTGCTGGCTGTGATACTTCTGAGTGAGGCAGTTCAGCTCTAACATCTAATGCATGAAGACATCCAAAAAGTTTTTGATCTGGACTATGGAATTGAAACAAGTTGTCCTAGAGCCCATGAGATCAGCAGGACATGGGCAAAAAAGCAGGAATGTATAGCTGGGACAGGCAGGACTGGTTTTTGGCTAACATGAAAAAAGTAATCTGAAAGATACAAAGCAGACTAAAGAAGTCTTCCAGTATTGCCGCAGAAAATGTTATCCCATGGTCAAACCTCTTCCACTTGCTACTTTGATACACAGATAATAGGGGAAAAAACTTACCTGTCCTTTGACATTCAACCACTAATATTAAACAAAATAAAGCATGAAAAAGTGTACAGAATTGTGACCAGAAAACCTCACCTGCCTTTTACAGTGCTTACCAGGAAAACCTGGCCAAAAAAAATCACTTAAGCAGAGAGTCTAATTACGTGGGAGAATAAGAGCTGCCCACAGCAGTGTTTCTGGAGCTCTCAGGAAAGAGCGGCCATCGGGCTGGGCGGGTGCCTCACACAAACTCTGTAGCATGAAAGCCTGTGAGGTCCTGAGTGCATGTAAGAGGGGAAACAATTCACATTGTAATAAAAAAAAAGAGATGTAGCTGTACTATGGTGGTATTGGTTGAACAGCTGTTCATTATATAGAGTTTGTGACATGTAGAGAAAAAAAATCCACTGTGTTACTCTTCTTATTTTTCAGGTTTGAGATGGTAAGGTCCTTACTGCCCCTAGTTTTGACATCCAAGTTATCTTCCTTTTCACTCTCCTTGCATTTCTTTATTTTTCCTTAGCTTTCCATTGTCTGCTTCCTCTCCAATCTTTTTAACTTTTCAAAGAAATAACCAACAGCTGAGTATTAGAGACTTTAAAAAACATTGGACAGGTGAACTCCTCAGTCTGAGGGTTGGATTTACAACTGTTAAGTCTTTTTGCAGCCTGTGCTATTGTGGAACTTCAGCAGAACCTCTTCTTTTTTTATTTCAGAAGCTTCTCGCTTTGATTCCACCATGGAAGGACTTCAGTTGGCCACCAAGGATTTTAAATGTGAGGGATAACCTGGAAGAAAGAAACTACTGTAGATTTTTCAGTGTACATCTTTGGCCACCTCCCCCCAACACTGCCCCGTGATATCAACCTCTCTGTCCATGTAATAATGATCAAAATTGAGATAACTTTGTGTATGGCAAAAGGTCATTTTCTGAAGCCATTTGGGATTTACACTTTCTCAGTACATCCTCAAGTGTGGTATAAAGAGATTGAGAGTGGAGATCAGAGGCATCTGTCACCATGGGGTGTGAGCTTCAGGCTCTAGTATTTAATTCACTTGTATCAGGATCCAGGATGTGCCAGAGGAGCAGGCAGTGATGCTCACCTGCAGGGAAAGGTGCTTGTTACATGTCTCAGCCTCCTTCTGCCTTCATCCTCAGTCATAATTACACCCAGTCCCTCTACAACCTCAAATGGTAAAAATCTTCGTGCGTTGTTTCTATTCACTCACCCAGGGGTACACAACTTCCTTTCTTTCCTTCTGAAACCAGGCTTTATGCTTCCCTTCAGCTAGACTCATCTGGGAATTTGGGACTACAAAAACAAGAACATTTCACTATAGAACTGATTCAAACACACCGGAGGAAGGATGTGTATGGTTTGTGATAGACTGAGAAGATGTTTAACTAGCACTCGTAACCAGTGATTGGATGTTTCTGTTAGTGGTGTTGGAAATATTCATGTATGTAGAGAGAACTAAATTATAATTAATTATAAAGAGTAAACTCTGTCAATTATGAGGCATGCATAAGGCTGGGCACTTCCTTGTAGGGAGAGGGAGTGACAGAAAAGACAACTGTCACCTCACTTAACAATGACAAGTGTGAGAAAAGATTGAGGAGAAGCAGGAAACTTAGGTTGTGTCTACTTGTCAGAAATAATATTTCCCACTTGTGCAGCTTGCAGATCCAGAATATTTCTCCATTTATTCTTTCGTCTCCCCTTCTTCACCTTTCCCTGCATGTGTTTATACATCAGCTGAAGAGCCAGGACCTGACTGAACTTGTGCTGAAGCTCCACCATGGTCGAATTTGCCAATGTGTCTCCACTTTCTACTTAAATTCTGCATCTACATGTAAGCAGTTAACAACATATGTATTTCTAAATTAATGTTGTACCACTGGCAAAGTTTTCTGGCTGCAGTGTTTGAATGCATCTCCCATGTACTTGTGTGTATTTTCCTTGGCTGGAAATGTCCTGCTCTCCTACTGGCAGAACATTATACAAAATGTGAAGGGGAGGAGGAAGGGAGTTCATACCAGCCATAACCACAGCTTCAGACTTCTGTGTTGTACCAGTGGCAGCAGACAAGTTAGTTTGATTTCAGGAAAACGTCGCTCAAGGATTCTTACTGTCTTCCTACTTCTATTTACTGAGCGAGAAATATGAATGCCTATATTTTCTCTTGGCCTTCCAGAATGCTTGAAATAAAAGAAGTTTTCAAAATCTCACAGTACTCTTGTATGGGCAAATCATGTTTCATCTCTTAGTAGAGTGTTGCCAACTTAAGTTTACTTTAAGTAAGTAATTACTTAAATTTTTTTAAAGTTTACTTAAGTTTACTTTAACCCTGTAGCAGGTTCAGTTCGAAACCAGGCAGACCCCCTCTCCCCAGTATCTATGAATTTCAAATTTTATGTCTCTTCTTTCTTGCTGCATTTTTCCCACTTGCTTCAGCTGACGTTGGTATGCCATGTCCCTGGGGAGCTAAGCTTTCTCCCTGTTCGTGAACACTCTCTACAGCACTATTTGCAACCTCAGAACCTAAAGCTCCCTCATTGAGGTTTGGTGGTGGTGCGTCCCTGCGGCATTCTTGGGGCTGGCTCCTAAACAAGCTGTGTGTAGCTCTGAGAGGGAGGGTGTAATATCACTCCAACTCTTTTTGTTTTTACTTAAAACTGTAATTTCTTTGGCTTCTTTGGTGATCAAGTTAATGTAAATCAGGTTTTCTTTAGAAGAGATAAATCTTGTTAAACTTCCTTTACTTTCTCTTATGATAATATGTTTGAAAAAAAGCATTAGGTTGAGCGTAATGCACGGGGTCATTTGTTCCGTGCCGGGCGGTTGTTTAGCTACATCCCCTTGGCATCCTTGTTGCTTCTGTGGTTGAAGAGGACTCCGATAGCTCGCTGCTAGGGAGGGGCCAGGCGGAGGACAAGAAAAGGTCTCCGTGCATACCTGGTGTCCTCTAGCCAGCCCCACTTCTCTTCCGGGCTTTGATGATTCATTCCCTTTCGGACCTGCCCTGTAGTTCGCAATACAGGGAGGCAGCACATGGAACTGAACGCTATCAGCGCTGGCTTGTGTTCTCCTGCCTTTGAGAATTTGGGGAATAATCCTGATTTTAAATAATTGGAGATGGTATCTTGGGCCAAAGTTCCAAGCGAGTGCCGTAGCTGAGCGCTTGGGCTGTGCAGCCGCAGATGCCCGTCCTTGCCCGTGTCTCTGCTCCGGCAGCTTTCGATTTCGCGGGGCAAAGTCTCGGCCGCTGGGGCCATGGAGGGACGCGCGCTCCCGCCCGGCCCCGCCCGCGGGGGCCGAGGGACGCGGGGCCGGGGTCGGGGCTATGGCCGGGGCCGGGGCCGGGGCCGGGCTGC